>CAJNIZ010010069.1:36127-47691 GCA_905231905.1 Symbiodinium pilosum
CTACATACTAAAGAGGGTCCAACATCAATATGGTTTTGTGGTAAGGAAACAGGATTTCCTCCCAGTTAGAGTAACAGCACCCCAGATTTCCATCAATAGGGCACCCCCCGCTGTGTACCCCAATAGAATATGGTTCTGAAACAGGTGCCCCCGAAAGGTTTCCCAATGTTTGAAGACCCCCCCTCTAGCAGAGTTTCAAAAATTCTCCTAGGGACTTCGCGTGGACCTGAGACCCTTAACCCTGTGGTATTCCCTTATATTCCTTGTATAGGTACCTAAGGGTTGAGCCTAAGTAGGGGTCCTAAGTGCCACGTAGAATTATAGATGCCCTTGTTCAGGGCCCCTGCAGAGACTGGATGACTTGTTTTGGATGCTGCATAGGGGAAGATTGGAATATGTAGCGAGCATGTGCATACGCCGCGCGTTGACAAGCCATGCATAGAGTCGTGAGTATAGCCGTATAGCACGCGCATTCAGGTTCCTGCTGGTCATGTCCAAATGGCGGGGGATCCTGCTCTAACCAACAATGGGCATCCTGCCCCAGCCTTAAACCCGCAATCCGCAGCTCAAACCCTAAACCCTTCACCCCTGAATCCAGATCTCGGCCGAGCCGTTTGCGATCATTTGAGAGCTAATCTTGTCAATGTTCATCGTACGACCGCTCAATTGCACATTATCATCTAGCACGGGAAGACAAACGAAAACTGTTGAGTAGGGAATGCGCGCGTACTTCATATTGTCCAGTCCGCCTTGCTAATGCACAAGTGCACATTAGTATCTAGGAAGAGAAAAGACATTGTTCCCTAAGGGTCCAAGTACCTGATAATCATATGCTTACCTAAAACCTGTACTATAATTACTAGTACCCAAAACCCAAGTACCTAATCATTGGGTACTTGGACCCTCTGGGGTTGAGTAGTAGGGAATGTGCGTGTAGAGGCCTCCCGAGAATGTGAGGCAATTGTTTGTTCCCTACTAACCCTAAACCCTGAACCTATAGAGTCCCTTATTCCCTGCTAACCCACAGTAAGTAGGAGACTACCGGCCAGAGATGATGGTAAGCCCGTTTCTCAACCATCTCTTACCCCTCAAAAATGAAACGGTGGATGCTACCAATCCTGCATGACCCTAAGTACCTTATACCGTGGGAGTTATGGCATAGCTGTATGATAAGGTCATGCACGATATTAGTATTATCACTCCTCAGGACTTAGCGTGGACCTTAGACCCTTAACCCTTGGGATTCCCTTATACTCCTTTTATAGGTACCTAAACGCCTAAACCTAGTGCCACGTAGAAGAGCAGGGTTACTTGTTCAGCGCTTTGGGCGCGAGAAGGGTTCAGAGCCAGGTGTCTGAACTAAGCAGTTGGAGGCCCATGGAATGGGGTTTTAGGGTTTAGGCTTTAGGATTTAGGCTTTAGGATTTAGGGTTAAGGCTTTACGATTAAGGGTTAAGTGTTTGGGATTTAGGGTTAAGGGTTTAGGATTTAGGGTTAAGGGTTTAGGGTTTAGGGTGAAGCTCAGAGATCGGGAATCACTTCTTGGGGTACATCACAGTGCAGCTCCCCAAGCCTCGTGTAATTCCTATGTGTGCTGCATAAAGCCCATACCATACTGTTGATGGATGAAAACTTGCACCACCTAGGGGCCCTAAATTTCTGTAATCCATAGGACCTTAATGGACTTAAGGTGGTGCAAGTGGTGCAAGATTTCCTCCATCAACAGTAACCCCCAACCCTAAACCCTAACAGCCTAAACCGTAAAATTATTGCCGCTTGTGCTGTTTTCCGAGGTCTTGGGATATTTGGCCAGCTTTGGGGGGCTTAGAGTTTAGGGGTTTAGGGGTTTTGGGGTTTGGGGTTTAGGGTTTTGGAATTTCACTGTCTTCCCTATGCTAGTCATGTGCTGCTTCTCAGAGGTGTTGCGAGTCTGGCTGAAGTCGATCAAGGACATTGTGGAGTTCTCAGATTTCCTGGCAGGCTTTACCCAGTCAGAAGGACTGCACAAATGCTTTGAAGAACCCAGCATTTAGCAAATATAGGTTCAGTACTGCCCCCCCTCAGTAACAGTTGGATAACAATTATAGTATAGTTATACATCGCCCTTAATAGGACCCCTAATATAGACTGCTACTGGGTGGAGGCAGTACCCAAAATCTAGGCGGCCTTACACTTAACCTTTGGCGGTAGAATTTTGGGAGTGTCAAAACCCAAAACTGTGGTGGCCGAGGGGCTAGACTGCTGCTGATCTTGGGTGGACTGGTTCATTCTTGGATCACCGGGTAGGCCCCTGGGATATTTAAGATTTTCCCTAATGGCCTCAATAAGGGACCCTATGTACTAATGTTTTTCAAAGGGTTTTAGGGGCCAACCCAGATCATGGGTCTCCAATCATACCTACTTCGGGTCCTAAGCTAAACTCTATGACTGGCCCCTGCCTTGCCCCCCTTGGAGTTTGAGGAGTGCAGCCCTTCCGGTTAAGGAACACCGCTAGCTCGTTAGGAAGAAACATGTATGCTCCTGACCACGACCCTGGTAGAGTTGTTTTGTGAGGGGAAGGAAAGGCGGGATACATACGACACAAGTAGAGCTCCAATACTACTAGCATTGTCGTTATGACTAGCAGTACTAGTAGCATCATATTCTAGATATTGCTACTATTCCTGCTACAGAGTTGAGGATGAAGCGATTTAGGGTTTAGGGGTTTAGGGTTAGCATACGCATTTGCCACCTTCAGATTTATCACGCAGAGCGTGGTATCATCGGACACAGCAGGCAATTCCTATAAACACGGGGCCTACTCTAGTCCCCCAAATATTAGACTTCATCTAGCGACCTCCAAACAGGGACCCACCAAGTTTGGTAATAATCAAACAAGAGCCAATGCCAGTAAAGAGTACGACTCTAACGTTCCTTCAAGATCAAGCCAAACTGTTTCTCAATGCGGGAGTCCTGGACATCTTCCCCGTAACCAGTCAGTAGCACTTAGTAGGGAGTGAAGGAAGGGGATATGAAGATCATTAGAAGGGAGAGTGTGTGGACAACTACCTGGCGCCAGTCCTCATTTCCCTATGAAGAGTGAAGGTCGCGCATGTATCTTGCTGAAACATTGGTATGTCTCACAGGCGGGGGGGCCTCAAACCCCAGGAGAAAGGAGAGATTAGAGGGGCCCCCTTTTGGAAATGCCGGGCCCCTTTTCAGGGGCCTCTATGCGGGGTCCCTTCTAATCGTCCTCCACGGCGATCCCCATCTAGTGCTTCACTGCCGGGACCCTATGATACCATTGTCCTCTCTCTCTCTCTCTCTCTGTCTCTCTCTCTCTCTCGGTCTCTCTCTGTCTCTCTCTAGCGGTCTCTGTTTGTCTTACTGTACATCTTATATATATATATGTCTAAGTAACATGTACATGAATTCATCCCTGAGGCCCTCCCTTAAAGAATGAATACATGAATGGCCAGTGCAAGGCACAGTGCGCCTTTCACATGATGATGGCGGACCCAGTCAAGGCAACAGGGCAAAGTGAGACGGGCTCAGGGTTTGCTGATTGCGGGTCAGGGCCCTAAACCCTGAACTGTAAACGTTTAGGGTTTAGGGTTTAGGGGTTAGAGAAGGGGATGCGTATTTTCAGCGAAGAGTTCAGGGTTTATGGTGTGTGGTTCATTCTTCCATACAACCCAGTGGTTTCCATTTTTCTTCCCGGTATCCCTATAAAACCTCATAGTTATGATAGGGCCCCTAGAAACCCTAGACCCTAACCCCCCTAAATCTGTCCCAGCGTCGATTCTAGAGCACGGAGTCTGACTCTGAACCGCTCGGTTCAGTAGACTGCAGACGGCCAGCAGGTTACGCTTCATGGTGTAGGGGTTATAGTCCCCCTTAAGTAGATAGAATATGGCTTTGGGTACATTATGATAAGTTCGAGTCCTGGATGCTTTCCCTATGTCCACCTTCGTCCTACGAAGACTGGCGTCGCATGGGGTATTACCTGGAGAAAGCTTATCCAAACCCAGCTGAACCGTTTAACATTCCTGCAACTGCTGAGCCCGAACCTCAGGTGCTGAAGCCCTAAAGCCTTATGTCCAAGCCTGAGTAAAATTTTCCAGCATTGTTGTCACTGCATACTCCTTAGATGAACAGGGCACAATACACCCCCTAAAGACTTTATTCAACACAAATTCTAACTCTTAAAGACCGTGTTCCATAAACCCGAATTTTAATTCTTTAAGTCCTACATTGAATGTCTAAGCCCTAAACCCTAAGCCTAAACCCTAAAGCCTAAAACCCTAAACCCCAAAAATCCTAAATCCTAAACCATCAACCCAAGGTCGAGTGCAACGACCAGTTTACTGGACTCGGAGAGGCACTTGCAGAGGGGAAGAGATGCGGGAGTTTCGCAAACATTCAGGGGTACCTTAAAGGTGATATAGGGGCATATGTAGGGATATACAGAATGTATGGGGAATAGGGAATTTAGAGACATCTGTAGCGGTATATAGGGAATTTGTAAGGAAAAAGCAGGTTTAGAGATTAGGTGGTTTACCAAGATAAGGGGTAGCTTTTTGAGGGTGTTCCCATAATAAGGATTATAGTATTTTGTGTTATTTTGCGGTTCCCCTATTCAGGAACCATATGGCGCACAATTCACGCTGCTTGAAGGGCTGAAGCTACACCCCCACAATAGGTAGAATAATCACCAACAACCTAAAGAAACAGTTCAACGGCCGTTCTGCTGCAAACAAAGAATTTCCTAGGAATGTGAGTAGCAAATGAACCTCTCCAATACCCTTTAACTCCGGATTCCATTGTCAAAATTGCCGAGGGCCATGATAGCAACTAACTAAGTTGGATGGCGAGCATTCTGGCAATGGCATTTAGGAGTTCTTATAAGGAATTTAGCGTTTTGGGATCAGTTCATGGAAGCTACCAGTTGGGGGTTTAGGGCTGATTAGCGGGTTCGGGGCTGTCAGACTGCCAGGTTGTCCTGTTTCCAGGATGTTTGAGAGCTATTCACTGGTATCAGTAGGGTCCTTTCAACACAGAAGGAGCAAATACCCCCCAAAATGCATTTGGGATTAAGTCTGGAAGGCATAGGATGTTTCTTAGGTATTTGGACCTCTTCGGGAAGCCAATGGGGAAATTACATAAGATCCCAACGGACAACCCCGACTGCGAGCATCCCTGCGATCTTGTAAGCACTGCCGTAGATGGCTTGCATCATGAGGATCATCAAGTTGGCTCGTTTATTTCTATTTCCAGTATTCTTGCTATTACTAGTATGAATATTCTTGTTATTATGGTTACTAGTAAAATTTGTACTATTATTGATCTTGATGCAAGCGTTCCTGCCATCAGCATCATCCTTAACTTGGAGCTAATGCAGACGGCCAAAGACTTGCCATTATCGTCCTAAGGTCTGTTGGAGTTACCTAGCATAGTTGTATATGAGCTATAGTCTAAACTCCTTAAGGGGGGTTATATAGGGGATTATATGGGAACTACTATAGGGGCTATTAAGGGGGATACTAGGAGTTTAGATTACAGCTCATATGGAACTTAGGGCCATGATATTGGTATCCTTGTAGGCTTCTAGAGTATTCCTACCGCTTTCTCCTCATCACCGTGGTCGTCATCAGAATAGTTGCACTCGTGATTCTCTGGGAAATCCCCAAGTATGCCAGATTCTGCAAGAGCACGTCAAGGAGGACACGCAGTTGGTGATGCTCATAACCAAGGACCGCGCTATTCTGCTTTGGCTAGATTTTCATACTGGAAAACCAAATGGAAAAAACATGGAACTTGTAATGGAGACTGGGTTAATCTAATCAAGGGGCTAAGAGAACCATTTGCCAATACATTGGTCTTAGATTCCTTGTTTAGCTATGGTGTAGGGCACTTTAAATAGATGTCAAAACGGTATCGCTAGTCATGCGGGCTCCTACAGTAGGGCTCATAGCTGCAGATGGCCAATATAATGTTATTAGCGCTAGGGCCTTTAGGGTACAGTACATGCCGTTGGGCTTGATAGGTTTAGGGTTGAGGGTTTAAAGGTGCTGTTCACCTAGATCCCAAAGTATGTAATATCATGGCCAAAAAAATTCCTCAAAGCAGCCCAAAAGGCCATGGTTTTGCATTTCTTCTGAGGGTCCAGGAAACCATCAGCCCCCTATAACCTCTATATTCCCGCGTATGCCCCGTTAACTGCTTTAGAAGGGCATGTCTACGGCATGGCTTACAAGCAGCCATTGGGTTCTATGTCCAGTTTCCGGTTCATTGCTCTTTTCTTCTCAATTTAGTTCTCGATCACTCCCGTAAGCCCCTTAAGGGGGTTTCGGGTTTAGGGTTTAGGGTAGGGTGTCCGCTTCATTGTCCAGAGTCTTTTCTATTTGATTCTCGTTTTTGCCAGGTTTGCACCTTTGACCCCATGCAACCCCTCTTTCCAGGTGTTGGGCCTTCATAGGGTTTATGATTTAGTTTAGGGTAGTCCAAAAGGTGTAGCCTGATGATGACCTTATCCCCCTATAATAATTAAGATTGGTAACACTAGTTTTTGAGAAATATACCTACCTAGCTTTATGTATGCGAGTGTCCATACATGCGAGGACCCCTAATATACCCCAATATGGTATACGATACTGTAGTCCTTATTTAGGGACTTCCCATACGAAGGGCAGCGCCCAATTTCTGGGCGGGCGCAGAGGAGTCGCCGAAGATCTACCAACTCTTCAAGCAGAGACTGTGCTGTTTGACGCCTTGCAGGGGCCCTGGGTGTTCAGACGGGGTGTTCAGGATTTTTGGAGTTTGGGGATAGGATCTGGTTGGGGGTTCAGGGTATAGGGATTGGTGCGCGAAAGTGTTGTTGCTACGAGCTGTTTTCGGAGCTCTATAAATGTAAACACTGCGCACCGTAAGGATCCAAGTACCCAATAGCCTTATACTTATCCAAAATGTGTACTATAATTACTTTTACCCCAAACCCAAGGTACCTAATAATTGTGTACCTGGACTCTCTGGGACAGACAGCTGTCTGGGGGTTGTCAAGTGTTGGAAAAGGGTTGCCTCCTGGGTTGCGCCAGCGTGCCTTGTTACAAGGGCACTTGTATTTCGGGGTGATTAAAGGACGTGGATATGTCAGGTCGCTGTTTGAGGTTCCCAGCCTTACGGAGAGATGAGTCGATCGAGCGCCTGCATCCAGTTTAAAACATCTCGAAGCCCAAGACCCACATTTTACGTTGGTATCACATACTCCCCACAATCGAGTAAGATTTACTCTACACGTGCTGTGGGCGTTTACAACAGAGAAGCAGATAATCTTAATTTGTTCAACCACCAAAAGAATTCAACTACCAGACCCAGATTCGTCACGTAGATGAGAGCTTTCAGGGTTTAGCTTTCAGGGACACGGGGACTTCATTCTTACCAGTGCTCAAGTCGACAAGTGACAGCAACAGCTTGTTTTACTTTCGGTGTACCTTCTGGGGCCCTGAACATACCCTTCAACTTCAACCAATAACCCCATATGCATGTGCACATCAGAATATGTATACATCTATGTGTACGTGTGTATCTATGTACATGTACATATTTCGATGCTTCCATCCGAGAGACTCCCTTTGCATGATATGCTCTTCAAAAAAAGTGTCCCCCTCTGTGCCCAAATATCTTATCAGCCCTGTTGCCCCATCCTAAACTTTTCTGCGAACTCCTAAGTCCCAAAGCCGTAGATCCTAGCCAAACCCTAAACCCTCCACCATCTAATCCCAAGGCCCTAAACCCTGAACAGAAGGAGGTGGTGCAAAAGCGATGCTGAAACCTAAACCTAAGCCTTACGCGCTCAACCTCCAGTCTCAGGCCCCAAACATGGGCCCCAAGGGCTGTTGTAGGTATACAAGGATCCCGGATTATGGGCCCATACTAGGGGCCCCATACTAGGGGCCCACCTAAACCTTAATCCTTAATTACTACACCCTACACCCTAGTCCCTAAACCCTAAGCCCCAGTCCCTAAAACTTAAACCCTAAACCTACAAACCCTAAACCTTAGACCCTAAAATCCTTGTACCCCATAATCCTTAAGCCCCTAACCCTTAAACCCTATAATCCTTAAACCCCAAAGCCCTTAAACACTATAATCCTTAAACCCTAATAAACCCTTTAACCCTTAAACCCTATAATCCTAAACCCCTGAACCCTTTAACCCTTAAACCCTATAATCCTTAAACCCTGAACCCTTTAACCCTTAAACCCTACAATCCTTAAACCCTAGAACCACTAAACCCCAAACCCCAAACCCCAATCCGTATAATCCTTAAACCCTAAACCCCTCAAACCCTTAAACCCTAAAATCCTTAAACCCTAATACCACCAAACCCCCCAATGCCAAAACCCATTCCCTATAATCCTTAAACCCTACTACACCCTAAACCCTGAAACCCTATAATCCTTCAACCCCAAACGCTAAACCCTATGACCCTATACGCTTTAAACCCTAACAAACCCTAGGGTCTGTGTCTTAGGCATCTCCCAAGTCGTCAAGAGCGACACTCTCCGGAAGCGGAACAGAACCTTGGTTAGGGATTAGGGTTTGGGGGGTTCAGGGGTTTGGGGTGTTGGGGGTTTGGGGCTTTAGGGTTTTGGGGTTTAGGGCTTAGGGTTTAGGATTCAGGGTTTAGGATTTAGGGTTTAGGGTTTGGGGTTTTGAGGTTTTATTGTGTTCCCAGAGGGTCCAAGTACCCAATAATTAGTTACCTTGGGTTTTGGGTAATAGTAATGATAGTATTTTTTGGGTAAGTATATGATTTTTAGGTACTTGGACACTTAAAGATGGTGTTTGGGGCTTAGGGTTTAGGGATTAGGGTTTAGGATCAGGATTTAGGGTTTAGGGTTATGGGATTATAATGTTTAGGGGGCACGGTTGCGGATGGATTTGGTGTTAAGGGGTTTTAGTTGTTTTTGGTTTTCCGGGTTTATGGGCTTTAGGGTTGGGAGCTTAGGATTTCGTGGTCTTCAGGGCTGAGTGTTTCACGGCGATTGATTCAACTTGATGTATTTTGAGAAGGTTTAGGGTTTATGTTTTGGCCTTTGTGGCCCCTTGCTGGGCTTCAGGGTATATTGGACGGGGCTTTGGCGGGACTAGCTCTTTCGCCTCAGGGAGTTTTCCTTTGGACCCTTAGGGTTTGTACCCTTGGGTTTTGGGTCCCTAAACCATGGAGTATGGCCCTTAATAAGGGTATTTGGGACCCAAAACTTAGGTACATACATTAAGGGTACAAACTTAAAATCTTTGATTTGCGGTCTGGGAATTCCTTGAATCCTCTTTCGGCCTGGGCACACCAAATAGGCGAGGGCACCTGGGCACTTCATTTGAGGCACCGTAGTTAGCTCCAAGGTGGTTCTTTTGGGTGTGGACATACATATTGGGGTTATATTGGGGATATATTAGGGTTATATTGGGGGTTATATTAGGGTTATATTGGGGGTTATATTAGGGTTATATTGGGGTTATATTAGGGTTATATTTCAGCAGTAAGAATCCTGCATAGGAGGTCCGAATTCTCCGGCGCCTTCCAACAAATCAGAAAGAACGTAAAACTCCTACTTCGAGGTTCGGCGGCGCTCATCTAAAGGACTGTATTATAGAAGATATGAAGGGGACATAGGATTGGTGCGGATTGTTGGCTTTAGGCGTGAATGTGAAGAGTTGCGCGTAGGATGCCTGTAGTTATGAGCGGTTCAATTCTTATTTGCTGGAACTCATAAGCCAGCTTAGAACTACATGTGCGGGATTCTAACCCCTAATCCCTAAACCCCTAAACCGCTAAACCCTAAACCCCTAACCCCTAAACCCCTAAACCCTAAACCCCTGTCCATCTTTGGCTATGCTAAATTTAGGGGAGGGGCTGCAACATAATTGCCTAATGTAGAGCCGTGATGAATAAACCCCTTCCTTTTAAGGGCCTAAATATTAGGATCCCTATTATACTTCCTATTAGGGGAAGGAGTTTAAAACCCTAAACCCTAAACCCTAAACTACATTACCACATGAACCACCTAGCAGAGCTGGATAGGCAATCTTGCTGAAAAGAGTTGCTGAGGCATAGCAGCCACCCTGAGCCGGGAGCACAGACGCGGTTTAGGGGTTTAGGGTTTAAGGTTTAGGGTTCAGGCTAAGGGTTTGGGGGCTTAGGAAATGGAATTTTAGTGCTTGGGGCTTAGGGAAGTTCAGGAGTTTAGGAATTGGGATTTAGGCCGGTTTGGTACTTAGGGCTCAGGGCTTGGGGTAAGGTCTTGGGTTTATATTTCGGGGTTTAAGGTTTGGAGTTCAGGGGTCAGAGCTTGGTGTGTAGTCTTCAGGCATCCGGATCATATCGGTTACGATTTTAAGATGGAATGTGTGAAGCGGCGTAAGGTTTTTGAAGGTATGTTGGGGTAGCATTTGATCGTCAGCTCTCCTTCCCCTCAATCACATGTGAGATTGTGAAACCCTATATAGCCCTATAACCCTCTAACCCTGACCCCAAAAGCCTAAACCTTATTCATGTAGCGCTACAGCCGTCCGTAATCCTGTATAAATCCATATGGTAGTTTCCCAACGTAAGGGGACCCCAATCGAAAATATCATCATCCTTATTATGGGGACCCCCAAAAAGGGACTCCTAATTTTGGGAAAGCCTCATGTAGCCCCAATGGATTCTGGGGGGCTTGTTTTGGTTTATTGGTTAAAGGGTGTTGTTGTAGGGGGTTATAGGGGTTTAAGATGGTTTAAGGTTTGGGGGTTTCAGGTAAAGGGTTATGCAGGGCTATATTATGATGGGGTCCTATACAGCTTTATATCAGACAAGCTGCGTCAAAACAAGTTTCTCAATGTCGGACTTTCTGAGGCTTCGTGAGCCTGGACGATGCTGGCATGCTGTTGGTGGAGCTTGTCGAAGCAGCGCAGACACTGCAATGCTCTTCAATTTGGCATGAGTACTATGCAGCATTGCTGCCCCAGATTACAGCTTGCGAAATTTCGGACGACGAATACTCCGACGATGAAGAGGCGGCATATCTCCACGTTTTCGCAAAGGAAGTCATATGAGCCACAGTGAAAACCCCGCAAACAGGACCATACAGGGGTTCCTATTATAGGGCTTACTAAGGGGGATACTGTAGGAGTTTAGACTCTGGTTCATATGCTATGCCTTATATTAAACTTTAAGGCACGTAGATTGGTGTTACAGGGGGACATAGGGATTTTTGGGTTACATGGCGTTTAGGGTTTCCAAAAATTGTTGAAGGTCCGTACAGTAACGAGTTAATTTTTTGGGGTGTACATTAAGGAACCCCATTTTTACGGAATCTGCCATGTACGTAGATTGTAAGGAGATAAGCGGGGGCTCTTGAAATCATGGGCCTAAACCCTAAACCCCAAACCCTAAATTCCCACCCAGCCTGCTTAGGCCGTTCCCACCCATTACTAGGGTGGTCAGACACTGAAGATACATGTCAGCCTATACACCTGTACTGGGTAAGACAATGGGAGGAGCCTATGGAGAATGGACGTATAGAGCCCCTCCGGGCTCTTCC
>CAJNIZ010010069.1:71056-105958 GCA_905231905.1 Symbiodinium pilosum
GTACCCAACATAGAGTAAGATTATACCCTCCTCTTGCGTAAAGTGTTGTATTTAAAGAAACACTACTCCAGTGTGTTTCGAATGGAGGGATCTGAGGTAATTTTTGTGGGCTCCTTTTTTGTGACCTCCAGGTTTATTCCGCAATACATGGGGCTATTTCTGAGCTAGCCCCCGGTTTTGAGCAACACCCGCATTCAGTGTATATAGGTTTTGAGGTGAATTGTCGCAAGTGCGCGACGGGTGTGTCCTCTTAGGCACATCACAGCTTATCCCATACATGGGCTACATCTACAACAGTCTCAAATGGTACCCGAAACCTGAAAACGCTCCCTAAATATGTTTGGAATCGACACCCCATGTATCCTGCAATCACTTGCATGAACGGTCAAGACTTCCACAATCAATCCTAAATGTGTAACCCTCAATCCTGTCCGACACCCTAAGCCCTAAACCCCCAACCCTAAACCGTAAACTCTAACCTGCCTAAGCCGCAGATCCTATACATCGTTCAAGGCTTGAGTGCCTGAACGACGTTGGGATTTGATTGTCCCGGGTGCGGCTATTAGGGTCGGAGGGCAAAGGCGGTTTATGTAGGATTGACGAATTCAAGTTCAGTATGGAAGATTTAGGGTTTGGAGCTTCGGGTTTAGGGTTTAGGGCTCTAGCTCAGGGTTTATGCTTTGGGGTATAGGGCGACTCAAAGGTTGTACCAGCAAAGGGTTCCCCTGATGTACTTCAATGTATAATCCTAAACCACCATCCCTAAACCCTTATGGATCCCGAGAACCTATTCCCTAAGCCAGCTAAGCAGCGGCCTGCTGGTCAGCCCTGACGTTGACCTTTGTGCTTCAGGAAGTGAAGATAGGTATCACATTTCGATCAATATTGAGAATCATGCATGCGCTAGAAAACCGGGATTCCATGGGTACCAGGTGCTTAGAGTCATGCAAGGCTGGTAGTATCTCTACTCGCTTCCAGTATTAGACGCCAGCAAGTCAAGGATCGTGCTGGACATGGTGTGGTCTCTGTGCGTTCAAGGTTTGATATAGAAGTATGTGCAGGATGGCGGAAGATATATAAGGTGGCGTCCCCACACCCTCTAGCCTAAACTCTCTAGGGTTTAAGGTTAACCTGCTCTCGGCTAAGTGGAGAGAGCCATTTAGCATTGCTTACGCAGATTCCTTCATTAGGCCACGCCGGCAGTTTGCAAGCTGCCTCTTAGCGATAGTTCTCTTTGAACAGCCTTGACATTAGCTAGTCCAAACTATGAAGAAATTGTGTTTGCACAACGAGCGGCTGGCTGGGCTTCATGACATACCTAGACACCCACTAAGCAGTCAACATATTGGCACAAAGCATCCATAAAGTTCTCGAGATGCTGCTCTTTTGCGCCAACGCGATTTAGGGTTTAGGGTTTAGGGTTTAGGGTTTAGGGCCCTAAACCCCAAACCCTAAGCCTTAAACCCTAAGCCCCAAACCCTAAACTTCTTCTACGCGCTGTTAGGGCAGGTAGTTCTCAGGGCAGCAGACCTCGCTTGTAAAACCTCCACGGTAGACAAAGTAATGGCCCAGAATCGTATGAAAAAAGCCCACATGAGCTGCGGTCTAAACTCCTTAAAGGCGGGTTATATAGGGCTTAGGGTTTAGGGTATTTGGGGTTTAGGGTTTAGGGTCTAAACTCCTTACAGGTGGCTATATAGAAGATTATATAGGGGAGTATTATAGAGGTTATGAAGGGGATGCTATGAGTTTAGACTATGGCTCACATGGCTATTATGTTGCATGGTTTTTTTGGGGGTCCAGGTAGGGTTTATGGCAGCCCCATTCCCCTTTTGTAGGAGGTGTCGGGGAATTCTAGTCCCTACGACATCCTACGACTTTCTCGAAGACCTGCAAGCAAGCTCTCTAAACCCTTGAACCCTAAACCCTAAACCTCATCTACTTCTCGCCGAGTCGCAAGGTCTTCGCCAACCCTGCCAACCACTCACTGGAATTCCTTCAGAATTTGACGAACAGGCGGGTAACCACCAGGACCCTCCTTGTACCCTTAAACAGATGTATATGCTCCCTGCTAGTGGGAATTTAGGATCTATAGAGGAGAGGTGGACCAGGTAAAGGGCATGACGTCTGCTGGCTGGGCGGCATGTTGTTTGCGCAGTCAGGCAGGTTTCCGAAGAAACGAGTGAAGGTGTATCCTCAGTGAGGAGCTAGCCCTAAGGGTACAAGTACCTACTAATCATATACTTACCTAAAACCTATACTATAATCACTATTACCCAAGACCCAAAGTACCTAATTATTGGGTACTTGGACCCTCTGTGTAGTTTCATTGCTCAAAGATCAGGGAGCATGCCAGACTTCTCCAAGTTCCATCAAAGTCAAGCCTAACACAGGTCTCATGGACCCTTACCCACGCTGCAGCCAGATACTGTTTTTGAGGCGTGTTAGTTCTAAAGCAGTATAAGCTGTGGTTCTTCAGGATGTTCACCTTCGCCTTGAGGTACATGTAGTTGGAGCAAAACCACCCATGATGAACGCCTTCAGCTCTTTGTCCTCAACCACACTTTGGTGCAAGCATGGCGCTTCTTATTGGAGCGCGTTTTGTGATATCTCTCTATGCATCATGCAGGGCTTCACATGGACATTCTGCCCTCCACGGCATGCTCACGCGTTCGTGACAAGAAGATGTTCAACACCCAAGCGCTGTACCTTGAAGCTTTACCCGGAGGTTCCAGTACGCAAATAGTGGGGTATTCTGTCCCAAATCCCTAAACCCTGAACCCTTTTAGTAGTTGGGACTTAAAGGTACTTGGACCCTCAGCGTTAGACTAAGGCCTCACCCTGAGTCCGAATCATTCTGGAACCTGAACTCTCACATCCTCTTTCAAGTGAGTAGTATTTTATTTGGGGATACTATGGTACCCAATATAGAGCAAGATTATATCCTTCTTTTGGGGTATAGTAAACAAAAAGGAATATCATCTTACTAGGTTCAAGCACCATCCTCTTTCAAGTTGGAGCTAAAGCCATCCCAAGGCCCCCCTGAAAGGCCTACCATTCGGTTTAGGGTTTGGGGTTTCGGGTTTAGGGTTTAGGGTTTGGGGTTTCGGGTTTAGGGTTTCGGGTTTCGGGTTTAGGGGTATTGTGAAGAAATTGAGCAATGAAAGTTCCTAGACTCCTCATCTTACTTGGAGGATCAGGGGGACTTGTAACCCTAAGTATCCCCGTTATTACCCTACTTACTAAGCCACCCTGACCCTAAACCCTAAAACCTGAAGCCTCCAAGTACTTGGTGAGAAACGTAACGTGTACTCATCCCGACACGAATTGATGGGCAGGTGAGCCCATGGCCTGCTCGGAGAGTTTTGGGTTTACGGTGTAGGGCTTCGGGGTTTAGAGTTTAGGGTTTGGGGTTTAAGGTTTAGGGGTTAGGGTTGTTTAGTCTAGGGTTCAGGGTTTTTCAGTTTAGGGCCTAGGGTCTTCAGTTTAGGGTTTAGAGTTTAGGTTTTAGGGTCTAGGGTGGATAGTGAGTAGACCTAGGGGATTCAACAAGTATATTATTTATCTTCATAAGCCGCATCGTAGCATAGCAACCGCAGTTTTCCCCAGTATTAACCGACTCACTTGATTCCCTCTGACCCTCCAAGTGGATTCAGAATGCCCCTAAACCCTAAATCCTAACCCCGAAGCGCTAAATTCTAAAGCCTTAGACGCCCTGGCCGCTTTTTGCTACCAGCAGGCTCTGCTTGATGTACTACAGCTCTGCAATGGCCGCCATGGGCTAAGCTCACCGTTTGGCGTTACAAATACGGGTTGTAAATTTCAGGGTACAAGGCTGAGGTTGCCAGCCGGGTCAATAGCCTCTTCGGGCTAAGTACCAATCATTCTTGCCTCATAACCCTCATATGGGGGTTTCCCTAAATGAGGGGTACCTTTAGGGCGCCCCCATAGTAAGGACTATAATATTTTTGGGTCTATATTGGGGTCCCCCGATTTTGGGAAATTACCATATAACTTGAGTCTAGTCCAGGCCAAACCCTAACCCAAGTAAGGATTGGAGGATTAGGTGTCAGTTTTACTTTGGGTCGCTCAGCAGTTCCTCCAGGTGAAGAAACCTTAGAAAGGCCTTCCCGAAAGGTTCCATGTGCCTATATCGTGTTTAGGGTTTGGGGTGGGTCAGAGCGTATATACTAAGGCCCCAAAGTACCCGCAAACAAAGCCCCTTGGGCCCCAAGTACACACTATAGTGTAGAAGTCTGATAATGCCTTCCAGATATTGCCCTTGTAGCGAAAGCGGTATTGATTCTGGCACCCTAAACCCTAAACCCTAAACCCATTCATGTGGCACGTGGATCCTTTGGGCTGTATTCAAAGAGCAGGAGCGGCGAGCTCCCAAACCCGAAACATCCCTTGGGCCCCTAAATACTAGGATGAACTTAGGGTTTAGGGTTTAGGGTGATCTGGGGTTCAAGATTTAGGATCCAGTTTCACTGCATCAAATGAAATCAAGCTCACCTCTGTCCTAACTCCCTACTATAACTAGAGTCTCAAAACCCTACATCCTAAATGGTGCACCTCTACAATTATCTGGCCATCAACGCTATATATAACTTATGAGTCCAATAGTCCCACATGTAACCGTATGAAGACACGAAGAAACCCTAGCCTAAGATCTTCTGATCCGGATTTTGGGCTTTGGGTCTAACATTGGATCGTAGGGATATCGCAGGACCCTTGAATCATTACGAAGATTCCTGTGGTTGCCACTGGGTGGGGGTTTGGCCCTCTCTGGCAGGTTCCTAGTACGGAAGGGAGGAAAGTAGCCCTTAGATGAGGGTTTGGGATTTAGAGGCTAAGGGATGCGCAATAGGGTTTAGGGTTCCCAAAGGGTCCATGTAGGTATATGGTATATACTTAGGGCCCAAATGGGTTCCCATATACCTACTTTAAGGGCTAAGTATATACCATATAGCTACATTGACCCTTTGGGGTTTAGGTTTAGGGTTTAGGGTAAAGGACTTCACTTTTTGTCCGGTTCTTCATTCACTACTGACAAGCCTGAACCAAAAACTCGAAGCCTATACAGTAGCCTTCATGTTCTTTTTTCATTCCCTCATTCCCGACAACAACCTTAAGCCGTAGGAGCCTCCACCCTAAACCCTAAACCCCCTTCTTTTCCGTTTATTCATTCCCTACCCTGGTTCCTAAATCCTGTAGCAACTTCCAACTTTTTTCAAACCCTAAATCCCTAAACTTAGGGGTTTAGGGTTTAGGGTTACCATTTCGGCGTTCAGTCCTTCACTCCCTACTAACCCTACTAACAGCTGGTCATGTCTTAGATGCAGGTACGTCTGCCGGCTCCCGTGGTCTACGCGAAGAAGCTCGCGTCCTTCGTGGGCAGCGTGATCCGGAAGGAGAATTAGTTGCTAGACTCCTGGGAGTAGTATTTTATTTAGGGGATACTATGGTACCCAATATAGAGTCAGATTATATCCTCCTTTTGGGGTATACTATTTTATATAAAGAATATAATCTTACTAGGTTCAACCACCAAAAAAAGCACTACCATGGTCCTTTCGGGTCCATGTGAGCTATGTAGGGCTTAGGGTCTAGGGACCCCTAGTATCCCCCTTAACAACCCCTACAACAGTCCCATATAGAATCCACCGCCTTTAAGGGGTTAAGGCTATATATTGGGTACTGCCCCCGCTCAGTAACAGTTGGATAATCATTATAATATGGTTATATATAGCCCTTAATAGGACCCCTAATATAGACTGTTACTGGGTGGGGGCAGTCCCTAAACCCTAAACCCTAGACCCTAAACTCTAAACCCTACATAGCTCATGTACCATGCGGCCCCAGATGTTCAGAGTACCTAAGAAGTGGAAATCATCCTCACAGCCCTCCATCCGAGTCTGGTTCGGGGATCCTGCAAAGGGTTCAGGGTTCAGGGGTTTAAGGTTTAGGGATTAGGGTCTAGGTGTTGAAGGTTTAGGGATTAGGGTCTAGGGGTTTAGGGATTAGGGTTTAGGGGTTTAGGGGTTTAGGGATATAGGGTTTAGGGGTTTAGGGGTTAGGGTTTAGGGTCCAGGTATACGGGCATACAATACCTATATAACCTATATATGTATATATATATATGTATATATATATGTATATATATATGTATATATATATATATTAAGGGAAGATGTTATACGGAGCTTATAGAGGGGTTGTACAGGGGAAGCTTACAACTTTGACCTCAAGTGCTAGGTGCGCATTCTTACTGATTGCCTGTAAAGGACCTAAGCCTTTGAGAGTGGACCCTGTGGGGTAGTCGAAGGTTCGTAGTCATTAGGATAGGGATTTGGGGTATGTTCTCTAGTATTCGAGCTATACAAGGATCTTGAAGGAGTGTTGGTAATCATGCAAGTTGGGGTATGTAACCCTAAGCCCTCAACCCTTTTGGTATGTAGGGTTGGAGTTGCTGTAGGGTAGGGTACGTAGAATGTAGAGTTCACAGTCTAGGGTAGGGCATTCAGGGCATAGGATTGAGTATGCAGGGTTTAGGGTTTTGTTTCGGGTCTAGGCTTAAGGGGGCGTGGGGCTTAACGTAGGGTATGTAGGTTTTCAGGTTCAGCGTGTGCGGTCCTTGGCTTCCCATAGCAGAGCAGATAGGATCAGGGTGTGTGCATATATATATATACATGTTAGCTATAATCTAAACTCCTTAAAGGGGGTTATATAGGGGACTACTATAGGGGTTATTAAGGGGGATACTAGGAGTTTAGACTGTAGCTCATGTATATTTTTATCCCTGTCCGATTTCACATGGTAGTTTCCAAAAAAAAGGGGCCAACTATAGACCCCATTTTGCTAGAAGCCTTGTTGAGGGACTCCCAGAAAAGGCCTTCTACTTTCCGGAAACCCGGCTGGAGGAAAGCTTCCTCGATGAGACAACTGCTTAATGCCCCAAGTTGCAAGGTTTAGACCCGAAACCCTAAACTTTGGGTACTGCCCCCACTCAGTAACAGTTGGATAATAAACAAAATATGGTTATTATGTATAGCCCTTAATAGGACCCCTAATATAGACTGTTTCATATTCAACCCAGCGGCCACATGTGGGTGTTTCCAACTATCACGCGTACTTTTGGGAGGTCCCCATAGTAAGGATTATAGCATTTGGGGGTTTAAACAGTTTTTTCCCTACTTAAGGGAAGTACCATACGGAGTATGTGGGCAATATCTAGGTATTATGCGGTGTCTATTTCGGGGCTCTGGGGACTGTGAAGCTTGTATGCCAGAATCTACAGCTCGGTATGTTTAAATCCCGTTTGGCTAGATAGAAAATCCGGGATACAAGGAATCGAGCTCCAGCGTAAATCCAAACCCCTGAATCCTTATTAATTCTTGACCGCAGGGGCTTTAAAAGTGTAACCAAGCAAGGTCACCGGGTTTTAGGCCTCAGTATTTGGTTCTCACTGAAGAAAAGCTGAGTTGAAGGGTCCAGAAATCACGTAGAAGATGCCCCTGAACCTATTCCTCAAACCTTTAGATGGGGATGGTCCATCACTCTTTTGAAGCTGTATATCGTCCGTGTGAAGCGCTGTGCAAGCCGTAGACAAACCAAGTCGGCTTAGGGGTTAGGGTTTAGGACTTGTTGCCCTTAGAATAACCAGCCTGCACAACTCCAAGCCTTGCGCTCCAAATCCCTCATACACAACCCAAAACTCGTCACTCGCCAACAGGTCCACGCCAAAGCTAGGGTACCTGTCCTAAGCCCTGAACCCAAAAGCCTAAACTCAAAACTCAAAACCCTGAACCTTAAACCCAAATCCCGGAACCTTAAACCCCAAACCTTAAACTCTAGACCCAACACCCTAAACTCTAAACCCCAAACCCTAAACTCTAAACCCTAAACTCTAAACCCTAACCTCTAAATTAAACCGTATCCTCAACCCAAAATCGGGCTTCGAGAGGAGCCCCATCCCTCCCTCCAGCGCACTCTCTTCTACCTCTGAGTCCTGAGCGCATGGCTCAGGAGTTAGATTCATGTTTGCTGTTTACGGTTAAGGCTAAGGGTTTGGAGTTTTTGGTTTAGGGTTTGGGTTTTAGGGCTTTAGGGTTCAGGGTTAAGGGTTTGTGCTTATTGCTCGGGGTTCCCCAACCATAAGCAAGGTGCGTTCAGGAATTTCGGTTTGGGGCTTGTGAAAATTCTGATGCCCCAAGCGAACGCGAAGTGTCTAGAGGTACAGTTGCAGTATCCCAAAACCCATTTGTTTTTGGGGACCATTGAAAAGCCACCTGTGCAAGTAGTACCTTCGGAAAACTTCCGCCCCCAAGGCACAGTCCGTGCTGGAAGAGAGATTGTGGTGTTTCCAGAAATTAGGGGTATAGACTTTTTTGAGGGTCGCCATAATGACGACCATAGTATTTTGGGGATCTATATTGGGATTCCCCCTATTCAGGGAAACTACAACTTTATCCAGAGGCTTGTAACACCTAAGGCTTATAAGGGGCTCTTTCCAGTCTTGGGGGCTGACAGCTTTTCAGAGTCCAGCCCCGCAACCTATTGTAGGAAATAGTTGCTGGACAAAGCGTACCAACCATTCCCGCAAGATATGAGACATTGTCTAAACTCCTTAAGGGGTTATATGGGGGATTATATTGGGGACTACTATAGGGGCTATTAGGGGGGATACTAGGAGTTTAGACTATGGCGCATGTAACAGGGGAAAGCCTGGAAGTGCGACTGAAACCAGCCAATGCAAAGCGTGAGTCCTCGACATAGATAAATTAGTTTCCATTCCCTGAAGGCGCCCAAAACCCTGAGTACCAAATCCTCGGCCGCAAAGCCTGAACCCTCAGACCTAATACTCTTCGCAAAAGAATCGCCCAAACCTATCTACCCTTCCCTGACCCTAAATCATACCCAGGTCCTATTCTTTGGTGCATGCGCGACGCGGCGTAACTGATGCCCGAAGTTCGAGCGAAGTTCGGCCGCTTCCGTCATTGCAGCTAACAGCTTTAGGGCGGGTTTAGGGGTCATGGTTTAAGGTAAGTACGCGGTAGGTTGGGTCTAGAGTTGACAGGGTTTGAAAGGATCATAGAGTTCACGGGTTTGAGGGGCTATGTTATTTGTAGGTTTGATAGGGTTTGGGTGTAGGTCTCAAGGGGTACCATACTTATGTACACATACAGGATTATAGAAGGTGCAGGTCTTAGGGTTTAAGGCGTGTTTAGGATTTAAGGGCCAATATTTGGTCCGGTGGCCTCAAAGCAGGGGGTCATAGGGGGTCTGCTCAGGGATATCTAGGGTTCCAGGGAGTTGTTTTGGGGTGTAGGGTCTAGGGGATAATGGAGATTCATGAAAAGCCACATGGAGAAGGAAGTGGAACATGAAACGTGAAGTACCGCATTATCTGGAGAGTACATAGGGTGTACCTCCGCCAGCTCAGGAGGCCCTAGGGATTTGACCGCAAGGCTTTTGCAAATTGAAGATCGAAGCTGGGATGTCTGCCAGCACCAGGTGTTGGCACCTTTTGAAGATGTTTACACGCATAATATACGTCACGAGTATTAGTGCATCTCTGTTTGCCAGCTTCTTCTCGTGGCAACGTCGGGCGACTGGGCGAGAGGGCTGAGATGCTGTGAGGACGAGAGAGCGTGCAAACGAAGGAGAGGAAGCTATTGGTGGGAGTTTCTAAAATCCCTGTATCCCGTGCGACCGGCATAGAATTCTTGGGTATCATGTATCTCTGGAGTTCCCAAGAATCCCCAGAGGGCAGCTTGTAAATCGACGCAGCTTCAACAATCACGAGTGCCATAACAAAATGCACCGCCAAAGGACTGTGCGAATACAGAGGGAATAGAAGGGATATTGAAGGCCCCTTCAGTTCTCTACAGAAGGTTTCTCTAAGACTTGGAAGGAGTGTTCTGAGAAATTTCCCCATTAGGATGACAATCCGATCCTCCCAGTGTGTAAGTTGTTTGGAAGCACCTAGAGCCTTCTCTAGTCCCTGATCATCTACTACATGCTGAAGCGTCCTTACATGATCTTATGTGAGCTATAGTCTAAACTCCTAGTTTCCCCCTTAATGACCCCTATAGTACTCCCCCATATAATTCCCTACATAACCCCCTTTAAGAAATTTAGACTATGGCTCATGTGGTGGAGGTTGGGGCAGGTATGAGCAACATCAGTTTGCCCGTCCCAGACTTAGTCTCCCGGAGCTTGATCTCCGGAAGGACAAAACGTTCGGTGTACCCCTTGAAGTCTAAGCAAGTTTCGACACTTTGTTGAGATACTAACATAAACTCAGAAAAGGAGCACGGAAGGAGTGACAGTGTATCATGGGGTCTGAATATCCTTCACTTTGGTATGAAGATTGTAGAAGGTCAGTTCCTAGCTGTGGCTTTCCTACATTACACCCGAACCCCAAACCCCCCACCCCCTCCCCTTGTCCTTTATCATCCTCACAGAGACTTGCAGACCAGTGCATCTACGGCTGACCAGTTCTTGAAGGAGAGTGGGGAGGTAATTGGAGGTAATTGAACGAAGACTGCATCCCGCGGGCACGCAGTAATTTATCCAAGCCTCTGATTTCTCATCTAGAATCGCAGTGATTTCGCTAAGTCGTAGGCAGCATCTTATAATCCTATATAGTTCCTATTACAGACAACAGTGGTGATTCGTAATCTACCTACCAAGCCCAAAACCCTAAATCCTGAACCCTCAACTCCAGGCCCGAAATCCTGACCCCTAAACTCTAGAAGCCCTAAACCCTAAACTCCAAACCCTGAAGCCTAAACTCTACGAGCCCTAAACCCTAAACTCCAAACCCTGAACCCTGAACTTCAAGCCCTATAAGGCCTCAACCCTAAACTCCAAACCCCTGAACCCTGAACTTTAAGCCCTATAACCCTCTAACCCTAAACCCTGAACTCTATAAGCGCTAAACCCTAAACTCCAAACCCTGAGCCCCAAACTTTATAAACCCTAGACTCCAAACCCTAAACCCTGAAAGCCCTCTATAAGCCCCAGTCCCTAAGCTCCCTAGACTCCTCACTCCACTCCAAGAGTTGGTTCATCTCTGGGCCCGCGGAGCCTTGTTGGATCTTTACAGGAAGGGATCGGAATGGGAGGCGATGGCTAGTGAAGGGAACCAGGGTTTAGGGTTCAGGATTGTAGGGATTTAGGGTTTAGGGATTTAGGGTTTAGGAATTAGGGTGTGAGGGTTCAGGGATTTAGGGTTCACGCGTTAGGGTTCAGGGATTTAGGGGTCTAGGATTCAGGGATTTAGGGTTGAGGGTTCTCGGCCTTAGAGTCTGGACTGGGGTGAATCCTTGAACGCAAGCCTCGGATTTAGCTCTAGGGGCCTCAGGAGAATTTCAGAATCTCCCATTCTACAGCTCATTGCTTCCATGCTCATGACCCTAAACCTTAAACCGTGTGGCTTAAATTAAAAAGCTGAGGGCTGATCTCAGAATGTGGAGCAGTGACTTGCAGGAAGTTGAGCGGCCTCAGGATTGTAGGATTGAGGGACAGGTAGCTACACCCTTTAGGGTTTAGGGCTTCGGGTATGGGGTTTAGGGTTTGGGGTTTAAGGCTCAGGTGGCTAGACCTTAAACCCTAAACCCTAAGCCAGGTTTCTCAAGATTCTTGGCTCAAACAGGCGGTGACTATGGACTTTTTTGGGGAGTAAGTCAGGGAGAGTTTAGGTTTTAGGGGCATGTGTTTTGGAGGAGCATGCCGAAAAGCATCATTTGGACAAGGAGCACTCATCTACGAAACCCAAAGGGTGACCCACACATGGGCTGACTCTTACACTAGCCCCCTAGTCCCTACACAATTCGGGAACCTTACACCCTAAACCTCAAACCCTTAGCCCCAAACCCTAAACCTCCTCAAGCCGCGAAACGAAGTCCTAAACCCCTAAATCCCTAAACCCTAAATCCCTGTACCGCTAAATCCCCAAACTCCGAAACCCTAAATCCCTAAAAACCCAAAAGTCATTTATGGAGAAGCGTGTTTTTTTCCGCATTCGCCTTCCGAAGCTCGGAACTGGCCCTACAGGTGCCGTTTTGAGACAGGCTGCCTCGGGCAAAACGGTGACGTTTCAGGGTTAAGGGGCTAGGGTTCAGGGATTTAGGGTTTAGGGCTTAGGGTTTAGGGTTTATAGGGTTTAGGCTTAAGTGTTCAGGGTTTAGGGTTCAGGATTTATCGGGTTTAGTTTTTTCAGGCTTAGGCGCTTAAAAATTACGGTTCAGGGTTTGCCTAGAGGAGCTTATATTCCCCTATAACAGGGTACTTGTGCCTAATCCTTTCGTATCTTTACCTCTTTTTGTGGATTACTCTAGGTTGTATCTTTACCTTCTTGGTGGATTGTTTTAGGTAGTTCTAGGTGAGGGTTGTGGGCAGAGAGTTTGCCATGCTTTCTAAACCGCCTTTGGCTGATGGCTTCGGGTTGTTGGCCTCAAGAACTTGGGGTTGGGCTTCGGGGTCATGAGCGGGATTGTCCGCGTTTGTTGTTTGTGATTTCCAAATGATTTCGTATGGAAACCCCAAACCCCAACACCTGAACCCTCAACCCTAAACCCTATACATACCAACCCTAAACTCTAAATTGTACCTGCGCAGACCGTACCATGCCACAGCCCGCCCTTCTCCACTGAGCGTAACCCCCAACCAAGGTATGTAACCACATTGCCCCAAAATCCTGGAACAGCCAAAAAAAGCAGGTTGATCTTGGATAATTTTTTGGCGAGGGGGTATAGGTAAACCATCAGTACCTTATATGTGCCTTATAGACAACCCTTATAAATCCCTCGCATAACCCCTAAACCTCAAGCCCTGAACCCCAAATTCGTTTTGGGGGCACCGTTCCGGCTCACTGAAGCGCCTGCTTGGGCCTGTCCATGCGGAGGCATCGGGGCTCCTGTCTTGAGTTTATAACGCAGTTACAAGTGGCTTCTATGGGATCATGCAGGATTGATGAGTTCAGGGTTTAGGGGTTATATAAGGAATTTGAAGTGCCGGAAGGAGTTGAAATAGTTTGTGCTTGAGGCACTGCCGGGGACTTTGGAATTCTACGCATAAACTTTGTTTTCAGAGTGTTGGCTTTTTCCCTAAGGGTCCAAGTGCCCAATAATCAGGGGGATATATAGGCGGATATAGGGTTTTGGGCTTCAGGGTTCACTCTTAATGAGAGAGTTATTAGGATGACATTGATGAGTAGTGCGGGGTGTTCCATCCTACAACTCTACCCTGGTCTCGCTGGGGTTGGGCACAGAGGGTTTCATGGAAAGCTTGAGCTGTTTGGAGGAGCGCGAGTCCAAACAAAAACATTCAACTTCCATGAGCAGCATTTGCAGGCCGAAGCCCTACAGCATTGAGGGATGAACTCCCTGGCCTTCTGGTCTTCCCATGTCAGAACTTGATTTCAGCGTGTTTTGGCCTAGGAAGGTCTTTGATACGGGTGCTTTTCAAAATTGCCCTGACCTCGCATAATCCTAATGACTACACATCTCAAAGCTCCTCAAGGGTACCCAGTTTTGCCACATACCCAAGTATCTCTGCACGAGCAAGCAATTCAAGGCATGACATCCCGTGGTATCACAGCTTCCTGTTGCATTTCTCTCTCCACAAACTGCTTGCGGATCTTCATGAATCTTCATGTTGGCCCTGCCTAAGCACTAAACCCTAAAGTAGCTAAGCCCTGGCCTGTGTAGAGTTTTGGGATGCAGGTCTTAGGCCTAAGCCCTGTTCTCCTGACCCTGAAAACCCTGAACCCCACAACGTACACCCCTCCCCCAAAAATCCCTGAAACCCACCACCTGATTACTAGTGCTCAAGGAGGAGTGGGGGAGTGAATGCCTCGTACAGCCCCCAGCACTCGTGGGAACCTAGGGTGGGGTAATATGGGGAGGTCGTGGAAGTAGGGGAACCCACTATTCTCTTTTGAGAAGCAGCGTATAACTCCTGAAGAGCCTGATCTCATGCCTACATACTCCCTGTAAACATCCTTATATAACCTTAATCAAACCCGAAACCTAAATCCTCTGTGACTACCCCAAACTATATCCCCTATATATACCCTAGATAACCCAGAGCCTCTCCCTAATCCCTAAACCCTAAACCCTAAATCCCTAAACCCTAAACCCCTAAGAACCAGTGAGCTTCCTGTGTAACAGGCCGCTGGTACGTGGGCTAGCTCCTTGGATGCCATGGAGTCGCAAGCAGGCGCTTGGCTTCCCTAAATTTAGGTACAGGGTTTAGGGTTTAGGGGTTTAGGGTGTAGGATTCTGGGCTTAGGCTTTAGGGCTTGGGGGTGTACTAGATCGAGTTTACCTAAATCCCCAGAGCAGGTAAAATCATGGCCCAGACTCTAGAAAGATCATAATTCTAAATACTTTTGGGGGTCCAGGCAGGGCAATCCTAAACCCTAAGACCCTGAACCCTAAACCCCTAAACCCTAAACCCCTAAACCCTAAATCCCCAAAACCCTAAACCCTAAATCCCTAAGCCTGGTGGTTGTTGCATAGCTAAACCCCGAACCCAACAAGCTGAGCCACAGGAGGCCGCCGCCGGCGGGTTGGGGCAACGTGCTGTCCTTGGAGCTTGTTTTGGAATAATGGAAAAGAAAATGGAAACTACTATACTGGGGTTATATTGGGTAAGTACTATAATGGGGTTACATAGGGTAACTACTATAATGGGGGTATATAGGGTAACTACTATAATGGGGTTATATTGGGTAGCTACTATAATGGGGTTATATAGGGTAAGTACTATAATAGGGTTATATAGGGTTTAGGGTTTAGGGTCTAGTAGATCTAGGGTCTAGGGGTTTGAGTCGATAGGGTTTAGGGTTTAGGGATTAGGGTTTATGGTTTAGGTTTGAATATAAGGCTTTGTGGATTGTCTGGGGCTTTGGGGAAAGGTTTGGATTGTTGGGGGCCGCACTATGCGGGTCCAAGAGAACTGAGTTACCGTGAGGAGCATGTCGAATAAGGCCACAATACAAAGTTCAAGTCTCTTCTTTGACTTTAGTACTTTATGAAAAGAAACAGTATAACCTTAGTTAAGCCAGCTACCAGCAAAACACAACTTAAATGAGGGCAGGGTTTCGGCAAGTGGGAGTGGAGTGAGTGCAGGGAGTCTTTACACGGGGCTTTGTAAGTTGGTGTTAAATGTTAACGCTACCCAGACCCCTGGGAGGATGTAAAAATTAGATCCCCTATATGGACCCATTATAGCCCCTATAAAATCCTCATATAATTTCCCATATGGTTCTAGGGGATCTAATTTTTAGATTCCTTTGGGGGTCTGGGTAGACCTTTAAAAACACCCTAAGCCCTATTCAATTTGAGTGTTCGGGATGAGTGATCTGTACTTGGACCCCAATTAGGCCCCCGCCATAATTAATACAGTAGGTGCCCCATAAAACGGGACCCCTAATTTTATGAGGCTTTTGTTAGGGTTCAGTGAAGGGTAGACTAAGGGGGTTTGCTTTAATCATCCTCAAACGTTCTAGCCCCAAGAATCCATCCCCCGGAATATGTGTTAGCTCTCGTTTCACAATTTTCTACCCTAAACCCTGGAAGGGCAAAGGGTTTGGGTTTTAGGGTTTTGGGGTCTGGGCCCCCTACACCCCAAACCCTGAGCCCTAAACCATGGAACGCACCCTCCTGTCTGCAGCCCATCCACATCAGGCCATGCTTGCTGGCAGCTGGAGGGCTCCTACTTGCAGCAAGGCAAGTGGCTGAGGGTAAGAATCGCAATGAACTGGGTTGCTGTTCAGGGACTCAGGTTAAGTAACTGTAGAGAGGAAACCCTATCAATTTACTATGTATCCATTCTTGTAACTTAATTTAAGTTCCTAAACAGCAACCCAGGAAAAGCAGGAATCACGATTGTGATAGCAGTGTTCATCATAGTACGTACTGAATTTATACTTAATCACAGCCAATGACAGTGACAATAAAGCAGCGCGATTGCTCTACTCCTCTTCCTTGTCCTTCTGCCCCCTCTTCCGGCGATCATGAAGGTAGAGACCACCAACATCATTGATATGTTTGGAACTTATATGACTGCCATGGTTGAGGGGTTGTTGTGATGCGGCTGGGCCGCGGGTTGAGGGGTTTTGGCTTGGACATTGTGGCCCTCAACCTTATAAACCCTAAACCGGGTTGAAGAATGGTGTTTAAGTACTCTAGTCTGCAACCCAGTGGCAAAGTGAATTTGCTGGCTCTGTTTCGGCAATTTCCTCGACTGAAAGCCGCAGTAGGGGTTTGAAACCTTGCGGCTAGACCAGAATTCTGCGAAGGTGGGGCTGGGGTTTTTTTTGAGGTAGCATTGACTTTCTGGCTTGGGTGCCGCGTAACCGAATTGAGATTTTGATGTCTCATTCCATTCAGGACATTCCAAGTAAGGCTTGTAAGCAACTGTTTGCAATTGATGCAATAACTTGATAGCCGTCATGCTACTTATGAATAGTATGCAATCATCGTGAAATTATTTGATTTGAAATACTTTTGTGTTGTCAACTGTGGAATGAGGCATGATGCGCATAATCCTTCAGCAGATTCCGTGAAATTGTCGGTGAGGCTATATGGGGCGTCCTTATGGGTAGACCTACCATTTATCACAGCCCCAATTTTAGTGAAGCTGACCGAGCATGGAAAATGAACATCAAAAGTTCGTGGACTCTACCTGCCTGTTACGGGGCATGTTGTTTGTAGTTTCGGAAAGTAGTCCGCAGAACTACCCATGAGGGGAGCTTTCTCGCATTACTTTCGCAAACATTCAATTCTCTGGAATTTGAGAAGCCCTAAACCCTAAACCGTCCTTGTGTGCAGCCCTGAAGTCAAAAATGTTCGACTCTTTTTACCGGCTACGGTCTGCTTCTGACTGGTGCTTAAATGGGTCTGGAAGATGGACCGTAGTGCCTTACGGGGGATTATATAGGGATATCGAGAGGATCCATTCCCCCATTCTCCATGACCCTAAAGCCTAAACCCTAAACCTCAAGTCTGCAGAAGGCTTGCTCTCAGGTTCCCAGTAGAGTGTCTGTTCTACGGTGTGGATGGTTTTTCAAGGTCCTTCTGGCGAGGCTTGGCAACGCCAAGCCCTGAACCCAAAATCAAACCCCCTGTGAGCAGGGAAGCCTTGTTCAGTTTGACCCTCTGATCTTCTGGTCTCTGGGGTTTAGGGTCTAGAGTCTAGGCAAGAGTAAGTGCTAGTTGAACCCCACGCCCACAGCCTTTGAGCTCAAGAAACTTGCAACTGCTTGACTTTCTGGTACTTAGAACGGGTGAGGGGAGGGTAATTGTATTCACGTCCCCACTCACCCCTAAGCACCAGAAAGCTCTGATCCCTAAACCCTGAACCCGATACCCTAAATCCCTAAACCCTACTGGCCCAAGAGGGAGAAGATGTCATCCTTCCTCCATTAGGTAGAAATTATGCATGAAGATGCTGATTGCTGGGCTTCTAAGGCTCTTACGTCGTTCCTTTGGGGTTCATTTTTAAATGCACGGACAATGTTTTTGGAACATCAACCACAAAGTACAGGAACCTGTAGTATAGTCCCCCTTAATATGGCTTTGGGTATATTGTAATACGATCCCCATACATATCTTATACCCCATATTCTATCGTGAGGTTGCAATGGCAGCGAGAGTCACACAGGTGCAGCTGAAAGGCAAGAAGCAATACAAATCTTTGGAAGCCGTCGTCCACGATGCTTGCCTTTTGTTGGGGGTGGAGTCTCTGCCCAATTGGGCAAAGAGTGTGGAGACAACTCCGCAATGTCTGCCCTCAAAGACACCGGGCGATTCCATTAGAGAGCTGCTGCGGGATGGCTCAGTGAAGGAGCCCGCCCAAATCTTGAAGGAAGCAGGCTTCGAGGTTGGCAACTTCCGGCGCAAAGCCGATCGGACCGAGATCAAATCCTGGCCGTCAAGAAGGGGACTATATACCCTAAACCCCTAAACCCTAAAACCTAAACCCCGTCCCTAAACCCTAAACTCAGGGCATAGGCCGCCCACCTTCGATGGTGGGCGGCGCTTATGCCCCTCGATCGATGGCGCAGGTCGATGCAGCACGCTCGCCTGCCTTCCCACAGCCAGAATTACTGTAGCACCCACGAGAGGCCAGGTACCTGAAAAGGTTCTCCTCAGGACCAGTACTGGTCCCTTATAAAGTCAACCCTGTGGTCGAAGCTTTGGAGGGGGCTGGCTGGTTTTTTCCAGGATAAATTCGAGGGAGGTCTGGCTGTCAGAGCCTCCCCTCTCCATCTCAGGACCTGTAAGCCAGCACCTCCCGGGCCTTTCAAATCTCACAGCACGCAGCTAAGGCCTCTCAAATCTCATAGCAGACATCCCTCCCAGCTCTTGGCTCTAGAAATATTTAAGGACAGCTTAACATCAAAATAGAGAGGTGTTGTTGGCCAAGATGGACCTGACTGAGTTTAGGTCCTAAACCCGAAAAGGAGTAGGTTTGGGTGGTTGGGCCACCTCAGACGGCGTGGGGTGGGTGATTGTGTTAGATGGCCTTCTACAGTCACGCAACGGCAGCACCTCGCATGCAACATTGCACTTGAAGGGTCATTGACACCTACTCATCACATCTTGTACGGCAACATCACAGCAAACCCTAAACCCTAAACCCTAAACCTTATGATAATCTTCAGCTCCAAGCAGGGCTCCACGATCTGAGCCTCGCACCTTCGTGGCGCCTCAGGCAGGGGAGGGCAAGAGCGGTATAGAGCGAGTGTTGAGGGTTGAGGGTTTAGGGTACAAGAACATGGAAATGACGTGGAAACGAGCTTAGTCCTTCTTTTCTTGGGTGTTTTTGTTGTTGCTTCCGTTACTTCTTCTCGCCTATGTGTTGAGTGTACAATTTCTCTAGGTTCTTCATGATCTAATTCCATATTTGTCCTCTTGTTGTTCTACTTCGTTCTGTCCTTATCGTGCTCTTCAACCACAAAAGTACGCCGAGCTTGTGAAGTCGACAAAGAAGAAGGCGATACAGGGGCTGTGCCTTCGTAAGGGTGACTACATCGACCCCCAAAAGCATGCAACATGTTGATTTCTTGGGCTGTTTTCTAAGAACTTTGGGCCGCTATCTTACCTACTTTGGGGGATTAGGTACACTAGCGAACATGTTAGCTCTCTTGTGAGATACCTTAGAGCCCTAGACGCCCCGGTTCGTATCTGGCGGGGTATCTTCACTCCAATCCCTGTGCAAAAGAATATGAGCTTGACCTTGCGACTCGTAGCCATCTCACACATCTGATACAACAAGAATCCCCTACCCTTAGTGAAGAAACCCCTAAGCCACCTTGTGACATCATCCGTCAGAAAAAGACCCAAACCCTCAACCCTAAACTCTAAGTAAATAGTAGTTTCCGTATTTTCTGTTATCCCAAAATAACCCCTATGTCCCAATATGACCCCTGAAACCTAAACCCTATACTCTCAACCCCAAACGCTAAAAAACAACTAAACAGTAGTGTCCATTTTATTTTCAGTTATCCCAATAGAACGCCTACATCCCAATATAACCCTAAACCCTGAATTGTAGCTTCCGTTTTCTGTTCCATTGTCCCTATATAATCCCAACATATACCTTATAATCCTGTTGTAAAAAACCGTGTCCAGGGTCCGCTGCTGAGCCAGACCCTTACCGCCCGAAGACGAGCCTCCCAGGCCAATGTTGAGGGTTGAGGGTTTAGGTGGTGAGGTCCTCCTTGAGGATTAGGTGGTAGTTTCCATAAATGGGGGGCCACCAATGTAGACAGTAACCTATTACAATCCTTATGATTTTGGGCGTGGTTGATTTTGACGTGCATGTCCAGATGCGCAAGTGCACTTCATGTAGCAGCCCGAAAACAGTCCCCTACGGATCCAAGCATACAAATAGTACCTGCATTGGGCCCTAAAGTCTGTGAACACTACTTACATTGAGCTATTTGGATCCCTAAACCCAAAACCTTTCAACCCTCAACCTATACAACCCAAAACCCTAAGCACTTACATTGAGCTAGTTGGATCCCTAGGGATCGTCTTGGTCTTACCTACATCCATTCGAGGAAGCCCCAAAGTCGAAGCACCCTCAGCCCAGACCCCCGAAAGGATCCAAAAAATGGAACCTCCCAATACTACCCGTAGTTCCCCTAATGTTATAACAGGGGTTATTTTGGGGTGTTCATTTTTTGGATCCTAAACCCTTTATAACCCCATGAACCCCTTTAAAGGGTATCATATGTTGGATCCTTTAGGAGGTCGGGGAGGTCGTTTTTTGTTGAAACCCTAAACTCCAAACCCTAACTCCAAAACTCTAAAACCTCAACCCAAAACCCTCAACCCTAAAGTAAACCCTTCTCCGGAACCCAAGGCCACATTCCCAGAAGAAGGTTTGCCTTCAGGTGTGGACCTAGACTCTCGGATACCCTAAGAGTCCAAGTATTCGGTCTAGGGTTTAAGGGTTTAGGGTTAAGGGTTCAGGATTTGGGGTCCAGGATTTGGCATTGGCCTACAGTCATTATAGTGCAGGTTTTGGTAAGTGTATGGTTATTCGGTACCCGGACCCTTAAGGATATTCCTGGAAACAAGTTCTTAATGATTTCTACCTCAATCCCCGTATGTATACCACCTATCAAACCATGAAAAGCACACTTCTATAGGCCACTCCTAACTGTCCGCAGACTTTAACTCGAGACGCCTGAAATTGCTGTTAGCTGGAAATCTTACGACAGGAGATGTACCAGAGCTTTGCTTGTATAGGGGTTCGTACAGAGTAAGTATGCCGCCTAAAACGACAAACCCTTAAAACATGAATACCTCTGTGGAGCCTTAAAGCACTAAGAGGGGAACCCACCTATGGGAGTTCTCAAAACAATCTCTATAGCACCCCCAACAAGAACCCCCTATATATACCTAGGCTACCGACCCCCTCACTTTGGGAAATCGCCAAAAGCTATAACGCCCACATGAACCCTTAGAGTTCATGTGGCTGGCAGGCAGAACCTGCTGATGCGAGGCCACGTGAAAGGGTACGCCGCTGGAGACTTAGAGTCTTAGAGTTTTTAAGGTCCAGGATTGAAGGGGGTCAGGGCTTTCGGGATTAGACTTTTGGGGCTTGGGATTTTAGGGCCTAGGGTGTAGGATTTCAATTTCGAGTTTCGGGCTTCAGGTTTTGGATTTTTCAGGTTAAGGGTTTTAGGCACCGGGGTTTCAGGATGTATGGTTTTAGGGTTCAGAGTTTTACAGATGAAGGGCGTGTGGCTTTTGGTGCTATACTTTTACAACGTTAGCATGTTACGCATGGAGATGGAGTTCTTCACAAAGTACTGTGACTTTGGCAAACCTAGAACCTGCTTTCAAGCCTGCCTACTGAAGTGGAACAGATCAATACACAGAAGCATCCCATACACAGGACAAACATCAATTGGTCAGGCAACCCTTGCTATGAGCTTCCACCCTAAACCCTAAACCCTACATCCTGAACCCAAAACTCTCATCACCATACATAGATGATCCGTCGTGTCCATGGCATGGCACTTAACCTTGAAGTCCTCGCATACCTACAACTGCTATTACACCATAGATTACTTGGAGGGTCAGGGGGACTTAGTAAGTATATTCATAATGGGGATAATTAGGGTTACTATATGGGTTATAGGGGTTATTAACCTACTTACTAAGTCCCCTGACCCTCCAAGTAGGTGGACCCCCCACACCGTATAGTAGTGGTATAATAGAATATTTGAGGTACCTAGTATAATCACCATTATCCCTTCTAGTCACTATTACTGCGTGGGGGGGGTCCACCTAAACAATACATACCGTTCAGGGCATCACGTGCTAATCTCACAAAACCGGGAGACCCCAAAATGGACCCGGCAAACACTGGAATCCCTTATAGGAGCCCCAGAAAGGGTACCCGTAGTCCTGGCAAGCCCCTTTATAGCCTCTGAGACAAGGGCCCTGACCAGGGCTCCTAAGCTACTTGGAGGGTCAGGGGGACTTAGTAAGGTTGTTAAGAACCCGTTTTACTCATATAGTGGCCCCAATTATCCCCATTATTAACCTACTGACCATGTCCCTCTGACCCTAAACCCTACACCCTAACCTGCTTTCTCGACCCTCCAAGTAGGGTTTAGGATTTAGGATATTCGGCCATGTTCGGCCTAGGTCGTGCCCCTAGTTCAGTAAACCCTACACCCCGAAACCCCTAAAGCCTATACCCCATACCTTGAAACCTAAACCCTAAACCCTATACCTCAAGCCCTAAACCTTATACCTGGAGCCCTAAACCCTATAGCCTAAACCTTATACCTTAAGCCCTAAAGCCTTAAACCCTTAAACCCCTAAAGCCCAAACCTCTGCCGAGGCTCCGCTGTGGCGCCAGTAGCTGTAGCCATTGCAAGAGAGGCTTCGTTCAGATGGACATCTTAACCCCATTTGGGGTTTCCCAAAAATGGGGGTACCTTTTTGGGGCTCCCCATAATAAGGATTATAGTATTTAGGGGTTTATATTGGGGTACCCCAATTTAGGGAAGCTACCATTTATACATAAGGGGATCAGGGTTTAGGGTCGAAAGTCCTCAAAGGGGTGTTACATGAGGGATCTTCTAGGGGACTACTACAGGGTTTTTCAGCGGGATACTGGGAGTTTAGACTAGGCAGTTTCCATAATGGGGGGGACCCCACTATAGACCCTAATGTATTGTAATCCTTCTTATGGAGACCCCCCAAATGGCACCCCTAATTTTAGGAAACTTCCACGCGACGGCAAGGGATAGTTGTCATTGAAATTATCCTATTTAAGGCTTCTCTATATTCTTGTTACACCCCTCTCTGTAGTGAGACTTGGTGCATTCCCTTGGGCATAAGTATATCCCAGTGTACACCTCACCTGCACCCTGCCTTTACGAGGCCTACATGCTAGCTCGTGAAATCTCAAAGCGAGTCCTTGGTTGCACATACACTGCTCGCTACACCCGAAAGCCGACACCAAAAGTAACTTGCAATTAGCAGTGTGAGGCTCTGACATGATTTCCAAGGGGACACTCTGAGCCCCAAATACATCTTAAACCCTGGGTTTGGGCTTATTTGGGATTCAAAGTGTGTCTCTGACAGATCAAGTGTCAGGAATGCGAAGGGGAGTTCATGCTAGAATTGGAACACTGAAGTCAGAGGGCTCAAAAGGTGGGGTACAAGAAGGTGGGGTACAGGAAATACGCCTCGATATAGTAGAGTATATGGGTGGTTGTCAAAATTATGGTCCCTTTTTGGATCCCTATTATAATACGGCACCTAATATTTAGGGTACCCAAAAAGGGACCATAATTTTGACAACCAGCCATGTACTAGGGATCCTGAAGCCCACCTACCTTCCTCCCACCTGTTGAGCCCCCTGGTGAAGTCAAATGGGTCCAGACTGGCACGGTGCCCTACAAACCCCCATGCAACCCCGGTTCTGGCTTCAACAACAACAACAACAACAACAAGAAGAATGTCAACAACAACATCATCAACAACAACAACATCGACAACAACACCGGCAGAAGCAGCAGCGGCAACAACATCAATAAGAACAAGACTTACAGCAACAACATACCATGTGGGTTCGCTCCCTCAGCATGCCTAAGCACCACGCAACATTCTTTTTGATGGAAGACATTGCCAGTCAAACCTTCAGCGTAGGAGCCGGCGCACCTCCTTACACGCAACTCGCACATGCAGACACGCAAACTGCATGAGACGAACTATATCACAGGAATATCCGGATTGGTGCCGCTCATGCTGCGATCCAGCATCGATGCGGCACAGTGGCTGTGCAGCTTTGCTGTATGGACAGAATTGTTGAAGCAGTCATGTTATTCATGCAGTCCGCAGCGCAGTTAGCATATGATAAGGTTAGGGTGTTAAAGCTCGGTTGATTCATGAGGAAGTGATGTAAGCTTAGGTGTTCGCGTGCTGTCGAGGGAAAGGACACCTACCGCTCACGATTGGTGAGCTTTTGTGGTCGGAACGACATCCCCACAGCTCAGGCTTTTGTTTTTGCTGATGTTTTCTGAGATTTTTTGGATTTCAGGTGTTAGGTTGCAGTCCTTTTTTTTCTTGCGATGGCTGCTGGCATGACGGGACTTTCAAATGAATGGGGTGACTTTTGGGACTGGTGCTGACAGGTGCCAGGCTGTACCGTCAGTTCCTTGACGAAAGCAGCGGGGCATCATTTTTGCCTGGGGAAAATGGATGTGGAAGGAGCAGTGACCAGGCAGCATCATCAGGCATTGACGACTTTTTGTGGTATATGGGTAGGCCTGTCATTAGTTGGTATTTCGAGGAACTATTGGCGCTGCGCAAACCCGACGGTGCTCCTCCCTTCTTAGTGTTGAAAGGCGCACGTGCGAATGGATAGCGTGCAGTTTGGAAGCTCCGTTGCACCCTTCCCCTGAAAGGCCACTTGATGGAAGCAGTGAAGATGCTAGGCTCTCAGAAGAGTACAGTGCTGGTGTCTCGATCGCAATGTGATGGGTGCATAGTCCACGTTCTGCGCATAACCTGAAATGGCTGTTGACTGCACTGTCAATTTTGTAGCTTAGAGAACTTAGAGAACACACAATTGGAGTCTTGAGGAACAACGTGCAGCTGCTCTCCAAGCACTACGCGCGCTGCTGCGCAAGGGTGGCTTTCGCGTGGTCAAAATCAACGAGCGTTGGGCTCACTTCTTTTTTTGACTATGCACGTTTGACTTTAATGTGGAGCGATCATTGTGTATAGTACTGTCATCTTGCACAGGCAGCGATTTGACCCGATCATCTTTTGCTTTCGAAAGCTAACGGGCGCTGCAGAACTGAGCTGTGCAACTTGCACGGCGCGCTGTAGATGGTGACCGCGATCTTCGCCTAAGTCGAAATTGTCTCGATGCGATCGAGCTGCTTTCGACTGAGTGGTAGACACTCTGCGAACCACCAGCTGGTATTGATGGTGTTGAAGCTGGCGCCCACGCGAAAAGTTGCCTGGAGCGGTAAACAACTGTGTTAGTTACACATGTTGCTCACTGCGTCTAAGCTCGCGGCTGACCTCCTTCCCCGTGGTCACAGTCTCCCCTATAGAACCCTATATAACCCCCAAACCCTCTATAATAACCCTCAGCCGTAAACCCCCAAAATCCTATAACCCCGTGGAGAAACAGTATACTACCCTAACAGTCCAAGGACCCAAATAATGGGTTTTTCGGGCCCAAATTCCATTAATACTATAGTATCTGGGCCATGATTTGGGTCCTTGGACCCTTAGGGCTAAGCTTCTTAGGGAAGGATGGTGCAGGGACCCCACCTTAGTGGTTTCGGGTTTAGGGTTTAGGGTTTGAACCCCGGGACTATACGCAGACTCCTTCAAAGAACCCTCCACTTACTGGCTCTTAGTAGGGAAGAAGGGAACATATTGGGGTAAGTAGGGAATAAGGGAGTATATTAGATGAGGATTATATGGGGATGATATTCCCGACTAAGAACCAATAAGCCTTGCGGAGTGCAGGGCAGTTCCCCGGCGCAAGAAAAGTTCATGCAAGGACCTGATACGTACCCCCCCCCTGCGGCCAGAAATTTTCCACAGACACAAATCCTTCACGTTTTCCACAAGCAGATCTTTAGCTTCAACTGCGTACATATATACATATACATACATACAAGGTTCTGTAAAGTATTATGTCCTCCTTTTGGCTGCAGTATTTCAAACAATGCTATTTAGTTAACCACCAGCAGAAACAGCACCGCCTAAGCTGCGGGGATCCTAAGCCTAATGGATCCTATACTCTCGACCATCCTACTCGCGACCCCTAAGGGTCCAATAAGGGTCCAAGGACCTTAATAATGGGGTTTTTAGGGCCCAGATACTATGATATTGATGGTATTTGGGCCCTAAAGCCCTACTATTTGGGTCCTTGGACCCTCAGGGAACCATCCTTCTCCACTACCGCAACCTAACGGCAACAACTTGACTACATGGGGGTTAAAGTCCCTCATTCCCAACTAACCACCAGGAACTCATGGTGTTATCCAAGTTCTAGCTAGACGGGCCATGTAACACCTCTACGAAGCCTAGCGGGATCCTTGCAAAGAACTATAGGGTTTAGGGTTTAGGAATATCTGACAGAACCTGGGTTTTCTTGGCCTGACGGATAACGGTAGAGCAGCGGGGAAGCAAGGAGGAGGAGGAGGTGCATGAAGGAGGAGAATGCGATTTCCTCCATCCGAAATTACACTTAGGTAATCGTCTCCCTAAATAGGGGGACCCCAAATATAGAATCCAAAATTTTTCAATCCTTATTATTGGGGCCTCCAAACAAAGGCAGTTCCAATGTTGGGAAACCATAAACCCTAAGCCTTCTATGATCTCAAAAGTCTTATTTTGGGAAACTCCCAAGTAATCTCATGCCATGACTCCCTCTTCAACCCGTATCCAGCAGCAGTCTCCACCGGCCCATAGTCTCAAGACATTAGAGTTTAGGGTTTTAAAGTTTAGGGATATAGTCCCCTTTAAGTAGATAGAATATGGTTTTGGGTATATTAGGATAAAATCCCCATATACCCCATATTCGATCTACTGAAGGGGGACTATACCCTAAACCCTAAAACCTAATCCCTAAACCCTAAAACCCTAAACCCGAAGCCCCTAAACCCCAAACCCTAAACCCTTAATCCAAGCGCTGGACCTTTCGATAGGTGTGGCGAACATTTTGTGGTGGCCCTTTGGCTTATGCCACGATTCCTGCCGGGGCCTCAACCGTGAGACCGGGTTTAGGGTTGCGCCTCCTGTAAAGAAGGAACCATTGAGAATGCATTTCAGAAAAGGGCGATCCTAACCAAAACCGGAACCACCTGATGGCCATTTTGGGGACAGTTTTTTGGACAAGTACCACATAACGTCTTAGTGTTTGTGGTTGAGGGTTTGGGCATTACCGTGGGGGTCTTAAGCATCATATGGGCCTCCTACAAAATTAGCGGCACGGCTCTCGGCGTCCCTATAACGAGGCGTACAGTATTGATATTGGGGTCCCCTATTTTGGGCACCTACCATATATCAACCAGGAAGGTGTGGGTTACTTGTATTGTTTGTACGGCAACTCGTATTTTTTCGGTTTGCAGATATGATTTCTGATTCGGTGGTTGATGAAGAATTACACTACTGTGGCATACTAGAAAACATCATCAGTCCACCTTGATCTGGCAGCTTACTTTACAAATTGTAACCCCTAAACCCAGGCCTCACCAATCAAGCTGTTCCTGCACGACTCCAGGACCCCAAGCCCTAAAACCTAAAGCCTAAAACCCTAAACCCTAAAGTCTAGGGACCCAGGATAATGGAATATTTGGCTGGCCATGGTTGATCTCATTAATGGTGTACAGATTCGAAGCTCAATTTCAGATGCAGTATGCGGCAAACCTTTATGCTCAGCCCTTAGGATCCTACATGCAGGGGCCTCTCCTTGCGGTGTTGACTTTAGTTTGGTGTGTGCAGGGGAAGAGCCCTTCGCCCTAGTCTGTTGAGACCTAGACAACTGATGAGTTAGGAGTATCCATTTTCCGGGAGCAACATGCCCGCACTGATCAGGTCGTTGCTGCGGTTGTGGGCTACGGCACCAATTGGGTTGGAGTCAAGATGTCGCTCTGGCGTCTTTGAGCAGTAGCGAAATAGAAGTTGGGTTTCCTTTTAATGGGACCCCCACGCTGTAATAGTGGCTACAAAAGGGGAAATAAGGGTTATATTAGGGTCCTACTATATGCCTACTATGGATCCTAAATGCTACTGTGTGTACCTACAACGCACTTCTGAAGAAGCGCTTCGCAAGAAACATGGTCGACGCAGCCTTATGCAGTGAGGACGTAGCAGGTAGTTCCAACAAGGCCTACTCAAATCCTAAACCTGGAACAGTCAACCCTAAATCCTAAACCCTAGACCCGGAACAGCCCTAGTTTCATCCTTGCACCCTTGGTCTTGGGTGACCGTGCACGATGTCTTCTCAGTTTTTGTAACTTTAAGCTATGCTTCTTACCTTGCATGCTATCTGAAAGAAGTTACCGAAGCTCAAGCCATGTCAACCCTCAGCGTGTAGACTACTGAGAGGCCCAGGGGGACTTAGTGAGTAGGTTAATAATGGGGATAATCAGGGTTACTATATGGGTTATAGGGGTTACTAACCTACCTACTAAGTCTCTGACCCTCCAAGTATTCTTGGGAAGATGCAAGAATCCCTTCAAGCTCGTGGGGAAGAAGGTTTAGGGTTTAGGGTTGCGGGTTTTAGGATAAACCCCAAAGCCTGAATCCCAAAGACGGCCAAGTGGACTGTATGCTGTCCTTCGACTCTCAAGTGCCTAGAGGGCTGCGCCATGAGAAAGAAGCGCTCTCTTAAGGCCCATGACTATGACCCAACAACCTGCAACTTCTTGAATTGAAAGGGTCTCCAATGCGTACCCTTTTTTGGAGATTTTGAGATATCCTAAATGAAGCCCCAAATCTTCAAATCCCAAAACCCATAATCATATGCCCCTGCAACTCCTACTTGCAAGAGTCACTGAACTAACCCCTTCTTGGGAAACTTGAAGCACTAGGTGTATGTCCTACAAGCCCAGAGTACCTTTAGTTTAAGAAAAAACGTCTGTCATCTGAGAGCATCGGATGGCAGGATTTTCTATCCGATTGAGTTCTTGGGAGTCGGGGGCCTCAGGTGGTTTAGGTTTAGGGTTTCGGGCTTAGGGCCTTAGGGACGATGCATCTCGATTGTGGTAGTTTTCATGCACAGGGGGAGCACACCCCAAAATGCTACAATCTCTACTATACGGACCTCCAACAAAGGATCTCTAAAATTAGGAAAACCCCATGTCTCTAAATGCGGGTGCTCTCTCTCACCTCTTCAAGAAGAGGAGTCCTTATTGCAGGTTTAAAAGCAACTTGGGCCCCGGATATAGCCCCAAATATTACACTACACTCCTCTTGTAGTAAAAGAGACCCCCCCACATCATCAAGACCTTCAGAGAGGCATTCCCACCGTTGGGGATTGTTCGTGACAAGGGCCTACATGAGTTGAGGAGAAGGGCACATCGGTAAAAAGCATTCATTGCCAAAATGTTCAGGCACAGAGGGGATGTCTGAGTTCAGGTTTCAGGGAGTTTCTGCACAAGGTTATAAGGTCGGCCCTGAATTAGCACAGAATTTCGGATGCTTCTCCAAGGCAGACATGGAAAGCAGCCAAAATTCGAGAAGGATGACTGTACAGCTGGTTCTGACTCCAAAGCCTCAAAGCCCTTGAGGACCTCCCAAGTACTTGGAGCGTCAGGAAGTAAACAGGTTAATAACCGCTGTAACCCAAATAGTAACCCAAAGTATCCCCATTATTAACCTACTTACAGACCGCCCCCTGACCTAAACCCTATACCCTGACCTACTTACTAAGTCCCCCTGACCCTCCAAGTATGCTGAAGAATGGCCTGTGGGTCTGCTTTTAGGGGGATTTAAGGCATTTTCTTTCCTACCTTCGGAGGATTTGTAGACCAAACCAACTAGAAATCAAACACGCCCTATATAGTCCTAAGACCATGAACTCCAAACTCCTCGTCCTGCCAGCCTCCAGGTAAATATCAAAAGATGGCCAGAAACACCTTTGGGTCTCCTTGGACCGGCTGGCATGTCTTACAGAAGAGATGCAAGAACACACCTATTGATTGGGTACTGCCTCCCCCCAGTAACAGTCTATATTAGGGCTCCTATTAAGGGCCATATATAACCATAGTATAACTATTATCCAACTGTTACTGAGTGGGGGCAGTACGTACCCAACCTATTGAATAGTTAGTGTTTAGGGTTTAGGTTGATGCTAGTGTTAATGTGTTGATGCATTCCTGGTCTTCTTTGCTTCAACATACTTCTCAGCACTGTTAAGCGACCTATTGTCATTGTTTCTATGTGCGGTCTGTCCTTTCGGGAAGAGCGGAAGATCAAGGGTCCTCCTATGCTCAGCAAGCCCTAAACCCTAAACCCTAACCCTATGCTCAGCAAGCCCCGCATCTTTCGGCCACCTTCCAGGACCCCTGATCCAAGCGGCAAATGGGGGTTTCCCAAAATTAGGGGTACCTTTTTGCCGAAAATAAGGACTATAGGATTTGGGGATCTATATTGGGGTCCCCCTATTTTGGGAAGTGGGGGTCAGCAGCTTTCGCGGATGGCGGATGGCAAATGGCAAAGCTGAGGGATTAGGGAAATTATGGTTTTGCGAGGAAATGGTTAGGGTTTGGGTTTCGGGGCGTTGTCAGGGGATTGCGAATTAAAGCAAGTGGTGGTTCTTCAAGCTTTCGTGGTGGGCCGTTTCCAGGCTTGCAATCTGGGAGCTTGGTAGTAAACGGGGCTACGCAAAGTAAGCCAACTAAGTGAACAAAGAGGTGGTGCAGCTTTCCGATCTAGATCCCTGACTTTGAACAGGTACTGGGGCGGTGTACTTGAATTGTGGCCCTGAATGTTCTCACAACACCACTGTAGCTACAGTGCCTCGATTGACACCTGGACCTGAAGAAGGATGAAGTGAAGTGAGGACAGCTTGTGTTGGGACGCGGTACAGGCCTTTCGCTGGCTTGGCCAAATCATGGCTTTTGCTTGCCCTTCTACAAATCATGGGGTTTCTTTGGGGTACGCTGTTTTGAGGGGCCCATACTAACATCAGGGTCCTGCCTTGGGGTGGTTCCTTCTCGCAATCACCCTGCGCGCTGTGTTGGTCACCTGCATCAGCGCTTTTGTGTACGATGCAGCAAAGCTGCTCAGGATACTGCTGCGTACCAGTTTTGTCCTTGTCTTGCCTTTGCGATTTCGAAGTATTCTCTCGAGGCACGGGAGGCTTGAATAACGCGTGTTCCGGTGATTTGCGGAGGGATAACAGGGACCCGTATTCAATTGGGGGCACCGGCTCATCCCCCTCAACCCTGAAGCGCCCAACCTAAAACGTCCCCCAAGAATCATCTCAACAAAGAGGAATTCTCGGGCCCCGACACCAGATTCAAAGAATCTCCTAATCATGATGGATGGTCCTTTAGCATGTGTGGCGGGAGGGCTTACCGCTAAACTTTAACCTTTAACCTCCTAAAGCCTAAACTGTAACCTCTAAACCTCGTACCCTAAACCGTAAAACCCTAAAACCCTAAGCCCTAAACCCTAAACCCCTAAAACGTAAACCTGATTGGGGGATACATGTGCAAACAGCTTCAACCTGAAGGTGACGAGAAGCTCGGGTTAAGGGTTGAATCTAAGGTTGAAGCCATGGGCCCCTAGTGTGGGCCCTTAACCCTGGAATCGTTAGGTACCAACTGTATACCCTATATGTACCCTTAAGGGTCCCTAGAAGGCCCATGGGTTGAAACTGCGAACCGAAGTAACCCTGTACAATCCCTTTTAGGCAACTGTGTAGCACTTGAGCCCTCAACCCTGAAAACCCTGAAGCCCCTAGAACCCTGAAAGTTAGCCTGAAAACGCAATGCTTAGTAGGGAACATGGCAAGACAATCCTTATATCCGTATATAATCCCTATATAATCCCCATATATACTCTATATATCTATCTATCTATCTATCTATCTATCTATATATCTATCTATCTATCTATCTATCTTTATATATTTATATATATATATGATTTTCTGTATGCATACATATAATATATATATATACATCTCTCTCTCTCTCTCCCTACGGAGCACCGGTAAGAAATCCGGCAGCCAGGTTGGCAGGGCATCGTGCCCTGCAAGACTAACAAGATGAGCAGGCCTATCGGTTTAGGGTTTAGGGTTTAGGGGTTTAGGGTTTAGGGTTTAGGGTCTTACGGTTTAGGGTTTAGGGTTTAGGGTCGTACTGACCCATTAGTCGCAACTCTCTGTTGAGTAGTAGATTATTTAGGGGATACTATGGCACCCAATCTAGAGTTAAGATTATATCCTCCTGTTGGGGTATAGTATTTTATATAAGGAATATAATCTTACTAGGTTCAACCAGCAAAAAACGCTACTCAGTTGAGGCTGGGTCTAGGGCTTTACGTTTGAGACTTACAGCTCAGAGTGTAGGGTTTTGGCCCTGGCTTTTACGAGCTAAGTCTTCAGGGTAAGGTCCCAGCTTAGGTCAATCCCCCCTCTACACATGGGGTTAGTAGGGCCTAATACACCTACAATAGTTTCTTGTGGTACCCATTACTGTGTGAGGAATTGACCCAAGTTGCACCACTATAAACCCTAAACTCGGCTTCAGATTCCGTGTTAATCGATTGGAGCTCCAACGCACGAGCTACTGCAAACAGGCGGGGTAACAATGGATTATCAACGGTGGGCATAGGGTTCCCTTTTTAAGGAAACATAAGGAAAGCCTAGTCTCTACTATACCTAAACCCCAAAAGTATGCAAAATAATAGCCCTAAACCCATAATAATAGTTATAAAGGCCATCATTTTACCTAATGTTGTGTCCAGGTATACCATATTGTGGTATCTGAATTGAAGTGCCTCAACAGCACACCAGGAAAGAAGGATCGCCTTGGTCTCGATTCCCACTTCGCAGGGCAAAGATTTAGTAGTTCCCAAATAAGGGGAACCCCAATATAGACCCCAATATACTCTAGTCCTTGTTTTGGGGACCCCTAAAAAGGGTACCCCTAATTTTGGGAAACCCCCATTTAGATGGTCCTTGAAGACGCCGCAAAGCATGCACCGTGCGTTTGCGCCCTTGCTGGAGTGAGGTTGCCTTGGTTGTTTGTGGATCCTTGTGCCCTAAACCCTAAATAGTTAGTTTCCATTTTATTTTCCATAACCTCAATATAACCCTAATATATCTCCAATATAACCCCAAAGGATCCCAATTGAAACAGACCCAACCTCGCCGTCCAGTAGGTCGTCCGGCAGAAGACATCTAAGAAAGCTGTCAGCATCCCGCGTGCTAAGCGGGGCATTTCTAAAGCCAACGCTGCTGAACCCCCAAGCCTCAAATCCTTGGGATCTAACCTACTTCACCCCAAACCGCAAACCTGAAAACTTCTACTGTTACCACCTACTACTACAGTCTTTATTCTTTCGTTTACTGCACTATTGATATCCTTAGGCCACCATAACGTTCATTTTTCTAGTGGCTCTGCTACGTATCATTTATAAGTATTGCCACCAGTATTATTCCGGCTAGAAGAACTAGCATCCAGGCGGTTAGTTGACATCATCACCGAGAAGCTGCTGAGCTTGAAGGAGGCGTGTGCAAACGGACGCTGTTGAATGGGGATTTCCCAAGAGATGATGATGGGGTTTATGGAGGGTTTATTGAGGGCTTAGGGCTCTGGGCTTAGAGTTCAGGCTTTAGGGCTTCGGGTTGAGGGCTCAGGGTCGATGAAGCGGTAAATAAGAGCTCTATGAAATGACCGGATACCTTGTTGTTTGATTCACATCATGTCTGTTAGATGGTGTGGCAGTCTCAGGTGGGTACTCCCGTACAAGGCTCGTGAAAAGATTCGACGGCTAATGTGAGCTCTTCGCATTTTTGACTCGTATACGGGCACCCACCTGATGGCTACCCTGGAAGAAGCCTTGAGTCGGCTTTTTGCGCTTGATGTTTTAGGATGTTTAGGGTTTAGGGTTTAGGTTTGGGTCTCAGAGGACTTCCCTGTGCCCAAGCCCCACAATACCCCTAATCCCTTTGGTCGCTAGACCCTAGACAGGGTTTAGGGTTTAGGGTTTAGAGTTCCCACATCAACACCCCACCACCCTAAATTCCTCAATTTTAGGGTTTAGGGTTTAGGGATCCATTGACTTGCCTCTTGCCAGTGATGAGGAGGGTTGATCCCTTCATGACATCAAATATGCAGGTTGCCATACATATAGGGCCCCAATAGAACCCAATGTACCAGAGTCGTTAGTTAGGAACTCCCTAAAGGGCGACTCCAAACTTTTGGAACCCCGCCGGATGATCCTATATCCAGTGCCCCAAACTACAAAGTTCCTTATAGGGGTTATGTAGGGGTTATATTGGGATAATGGAAAAAATGGAGACTGCTGTTTTATATAGGGTTATATTCTCTATGAAGAACAAGCACCCGGCAAGTGGACCCCAAGGCTAACCCTAAAGCCTGAACTCTACAAGCTCGAGCTCCAATCGAAAAGGCTGCTTGGAGCGTCTATGGGACTTAGTTAGTAATGAGCCCTATAAGAACAGCAATAATAGTAAAAATAGTTATAACAGCCATAATAGTAAGTTGACAAGGGGTGACCGTTGGTTTTACTACATGGCTTCTAGGTGTCACAGATGCACTGAGCTAAGTCCACCATGAGCACCCGAATACCCAACACACGAGAGCCCTGGTAAAGCAAGTCTTACCCCTTGTTGGGAGGGAATGGAGGACATGGATTCCTATATTAGCTGTAGAATTCCCAAGAACATAGTCATTGCAAAAGTGAGTGAGTGAAGGAGTGAGTGAGCGAGCGAGGGAGTGAGTGAGTGAGTGATTACCTGGTGTGCTCTGCAGCCTATGGAAAGCGTCCTTCTTGCCTTCTTTTGCCCGTCCGCATGCGCCATCGAGGCTCGGGCAAAGGTAAGACAGCCCGTTTCGCAGAAACAAAAGAGCTTCCCTCGATGATCCTTCACTGCAGTGCTAGGGTGGGGACACTGGCTCGGAAATGCGGCATGGGGGAGGAGTGGTCGAGTCAACACACACGCACACGGCACCGGCAGCAGGACTAAGGGCATAAGTAATTTCGGCCAATGCCCTTTTGACTGCTCTTCCTGAATCAGTATCCCCTTCACATGTGGTGCAATGCTCCATTTTCTTTCATTATTCCGTGCAAACAACCAACAAGGAAATTCTAAACTTCTAATCGCTTCCCCCTAATAATA
>CAJNIZ010010070.1:0-12597 GCA_905231905.1 Symbiodinium pilosum
CCACAACCCTCAGCACGGCCAACCAAGGGCGAAGCAGATGGCCATGATGGCCATGCCGATGCAGAGGCTGAGGAACCTGAAGAATCCGAGGAGGAGGCGATGGAAGATGATGAGCCGCATGAAGAGGCCTATTTGCATCCAAACATTGCCAAACATTCAAGCCGCATTTGTTTAGACTACGCATGGGGCTTGTCCTTTGATGGCTCAGCTGCTCGTGCTCCCACTATGTCTGTTTGAGGCAGCTGATGCCTCTCAACAGGATGCCCACCAGATTGTTGCTGCCGATGGTGGGATTGCACGCGACACAGCAATTTATGCTGCACTGGTACGCCATGCTGCGACCCGTGTGACTGCCATGAGGCTGAACAGTGGAGTGGCACCCTCCCGCCCGAGGCAGCAGGCAAATGGGAGATATCCAAAGACGCGTCTTGGCATGTTTTTGATACAAATGTCATCTGAGTTGACTTGCAGCGCAGAAGTTCTGCGCCACAACCCTAGCACAGCCAACCAAGGTCTGCAGGCTGTCGTTTTCTGGCTCAGACATCAAGCTCCCTCGCTCGGTCTACGATCGGCTTTACCATTACCAGCGTCAAGGAGTCGTCTGGATGTGGAATTTATACCACAAAGGCCCAGGCCTCAGCTGCGCCTTAGTGCACTCTGCGGACCGTTGGCTCTGAACCAACGAATTTGAATGGCAATTTGCAGGCTTCGGCGGGATCCTTGCCGATGAAATGGGCCTTGGGAAGACGGTGCAGACGGCAGCCTTTCTGGCCTGCCTGAAGTTCACGGACCAAGGCTGGAGAAAGCATATATTCAGGAAGACGAGAATGTCAACCGAGCAGGATCCCGGTTCCTGGTGGTGGTTCCCGTCACTCTTCTTGAGCAGTGGCGCAGAGAACTTGCAGCGTGGGCTGCGGTCTCAGCTGGAGACTTTTGGAGACTCCACAAGCTACTTGTATACCTCCTGTGCGTGCTCCCATCTCACATTGAGGCTCAGAATACCGGGCTAGCAGTGCATGTGATGCACGGTGCTCTGCCCGAGCGACGCGCAGCTTTACGAGGTCACGTGCATGGCTCAGGCGTGTTAATTCACTCAACGTGTGAGACAAAGAAGAGTGCAACCATCCACAATGCTTGGCTGTGCCCCTTCCACTGGCTTTGCCTAAGCTTCCCATTGTGTGGTAAGGTATCCGCTGGTGGCGTGCTGCTTATCTCGTATGCCCACAGCCTACTGCAACAGCCTCTTAGGCTGCCATGTGCTGCCAATCCCAAGATGAATGCTGAGGATCTTGCCCGCACATGCATCCACCAGATTCGTGAATACCTCAGACCTGAAATGCCGAGCGTTTCCAGGCACCCAAGAATTTTTGGCAGGTACTGCCGGCTTGACCGAAGCTAGTGCGTCACAATCCCGCAAGCGCAAGCGAAACACCAGGTAATGGGCCATCACCTGCATGCTCTATGCAGCAACTGTTGCTGGGCAGGCGCGCGTGCCGTGATGACGACAGTCCGAGTGAGGAGGATGAGCTGCCTGCAGCTCGGGAAAGGAGAGCCTCGCGAGCCTCAAAAGCTGTTTTGGAGTGGTTCTGGTTCGGTGAGAGACCAGGCCTGAGGCGGTGGGCGACGAGCAGAAGCATGGCCCTCAGTAAGCAAAACAGCAGAAAATCATTTGGCCACGGCTTTTGCATGCTCTTGCTCTCAGGCCCTGGGATGTCCTCATCGTTGATGAGGGTCATCAGATCAAGAATCCATCGAGTCAATCTGGCCGTGTGCTTCGCCGGATCAATGCTCGATCTCGAATCCTTCTGACTGGGCCTAGCTCTCAGTAGGTGCTCGTACTCCACAGGAAGCAAGGTCTTGCAGCCTTCTCAACAAAACAGACAGCTCTTGTTGTTGTTGATGATGATGAGGAGGATGATGTGGTGTTCGTGACAAGGACCCCCTTGCAGAACAAGCTCAGCGATCTTTGGGCGCTGATGGATTTCGTACTGCCCATAGATATGCTATTGACAGAGTCGAGTTCTTCATCTTCATTGTCAGCTATGGCTCTCACTTAATTGCTTGGTATTGATCCTGCATTACACCGAGGCACAGCCTGCGTTGCTGGGAAATCATGCCACTTTCGAGAGGCCGCAAGGTTCTGCCTCCAAGCAAGATGGGCCTCATCGGCTTGGCACAGGAATTTCTCGGACCAGATTGCGAAAGGCCAGTGTGCATCTTCACAGAAAGCTGTGGAGACCCTGTGGGGACACTGTGAGACAAGTCCTCGTGTACTAGGCTCGAAAAGGAACGCTTCCCGATTTGCCGTGGAATTGAAGGATCACCTCGTGTATACCTCAGCCCCTTGTACCCGCACTTGTCACTGGGACTTCGCGCAGCACGGAGCCATCTTAGTTGAGCGTCCAGACACCAGCATTGATGTTTTCAGTATGTTTTCCAAACCGCAGCAGAAGCTCCAAGCTGCAAACTTCAAAAGCATTGATCACCCAAGCGCTTCAACCCTAAATACTCGTACCAGCATCGTACAGTCCAGAAGCAATTGTTCGCAAGGACTTGTCTCGGATCTATCAAGCTGCCAAGGCCCGCGAGCTAAAACGGCTCACAGCCCCACATTTCCTTCGGCGGCTGAAGTGTGAGGTTGCCAGCACCTTACAGAAGAGCTGTGGGCTGTCGGAGGCTTCGTAACGACCACGTCAGTGTGCTCACACAAAGTTGCAGAATGCCATGCATGTCAATGTACATCTCGGTGCATCAATGCCAGCGTAATTGTACTCATGTAGGGAAAGCTGGCAGTTTACACACTACTGCCAAGCATATCCAGGCCATGTCAACCATTTCCAGATAGAGTCTATCAGATAGAGCAATCATCCACCGACGCCATGTGGTAGGCTTGAAGGTTCGCTTCCACATAAGCGCAGCTTCTCATTTCTTGAGAATGACACGGCTTTCGCTAAATTCACTAAGCATGCCAGGCCTGGTTTACAGCATGCCTGCCTAGGCCTGCACCGAAAGCCCAGCGGCGAGCCTGGACGCCAGTCCTGGCGAACTGCCGCCAAAGATGGACGTGGTGCTGTCCACGACTTAGTCTTCAGAGATGTAGCTTCCCCAGCTCCCTGCACCCGAAGAGCTTTAGACGCAGAAGGCATGTTTTGAAGTCATCAAGATAATCCCCCTTTGAGTCCCCGCAGCTGCCGACTATTTCTGATTCCCAGAAACGGATCACGTTTTTGAAGACAGAGGCCATGTGTTTTGAAGCTCATCAGGAAGAACGGCATCGACTGAGGTGGTTGAATCTAACCCCTGCGCAGCTGGAGCTCTACAATCTGTTCCTCACAAGTGAGCTGGTGTCAGGGGCTGATCAACCGACTGAGAAGATCATACCTGTCATAGAAGCAGAAGAAATTGACATGGTGCGCAATCATACCGATATCCGGAATATCATTATTTCTAGCGGCAAAAAAAGCAGCAGTGTCAGGTCCAAGGCCAGGGGAGGAACAAAATGCGGCATGGAGGCTGGGCGTCAGCTTCCAGCAAGAATGAGAGGTGCATCGGCCAGAAAAAGACGATGGTTTGCTTCTGCAAGATCGATATCAGAGGGTCACGGTATGTCATTTGAAGAGGTGTCGGGTCTAGCATCCCATCCAAAGCAGATTGCTGGCGAGGCGTTGCGATGCATAGCAATGCTGAAGAAGCTGCCTCCCATCTGCACTAGGTATGCAAACTTGGCACACTTTCTGCACCAGGGGGTGGTGAAAGCTGAGATGTGCACGGATTGAAAGGTGTGGTCATCCTCTGCTTTGCCTGCCGGCGTCCCATTTTACGTGCTTTTGCAGAAGATTTCCAGAAGTCCTTTTCGTAATGGCACAGATGCCTTGTCAGCGATTCGATTGAGGAACAGGTACCGTACCTTCACTCCAAAGGACTGTCGCTCTCACATTCGCATCATTGAACCAAGGCCACAGGATGAGTACAACGTGTGGCGGGCCAGCTTCTCAGGATGGGTTAAGTCATCAGATCAGGGTTTCCCAAACACATGAGAAGTGCGCAAGCACACATTGATAGCTGTTGCGTGCTGACTTTTGTCGGTTTTCAGGAATTGGCTGCTGCTAGCACTAGTAGTTGGTCCTGTCATGTCGGCATAGGATGTCAACATAGATCGCTCATAAGTAGAGACAGCAGTGTACCTCCTGAGTGCGCGGATGTGCAGGCGCTGCAAGCCTCCGTTCATATTCTAAGCGACTACTATTCACTGTTCATTTGGCAAGGCGAACAGGATTTACGGGTTGGCTGGGGACAAAGTATCCACCAATGCAGCTGGCAGCGATTGCTGCAACGCCAACTCTCCAAACAGCTTGGCCAAGCTTCCAAGCAGGAATGCCAGAACTTGGCGACGGGAGCGCGGAAGGAACGGCATCCCAGCAGGTCTTTGAAGCCGATGTCCATTGAGTTGCGGCGCCCAGACCACTTTGGCAAGTGCTTGCCAGATAGCGACAAGTAGTGTGGCCCTTGAGCCGACTCCAGCAGTCCTGAAGACGTATGGCTTCATGTATCTGAGGGAGTTCATTGCGAGATGACTATGTGCCCAGCAACTTGTGAAGTCGTTTGCTCGGCAGCCAGCACTCTTTCCTGCAAGTTTGCTCGGCTTGGCACAGCCAAAGTCAACAGTGCGAAGTGCCTTATGCTTCGAAAAATCTGGATTTTTTGGCTTGGGGAATGACTGCTTGCATTCGTAGGAGGGTTTGTTTCGCGAATGAGTCCCTTGGATCAAAAGTCTTGCTGTGAAGATCTGTGAAGGAAAGTACTTGCACGGCATCCTCCTCTGTCAATTGTCCTTTCCAAAAAGCACGATGTGGAACATTTGATTTACTCCACCTTCCTCATCAGACATACCGACATACCCATACAAGAATAACGAAGCCACGGCCACAAACAGCATTGGACAGCTAAGTTCCTGCTCAAAAGATCTCCACCCCCTGGTGTCAACCACCCGGAGCCCTTAATCCCGGAAGCACCAAACAGCTTCGCAAGCTGCCGCCCGAGCCCAAACTCCAGTAAACCTTTTACTGCCAAGCTCCATGAGCTCCCCCTTCATTGCCCTTAGCCACCTCAAGCTGCAGGCCGAAACCCTTCAGTCCAGCAGGGCGCCAGCGGCACCGCCAACAAAGGCAGAGCCGCCAGAAGCCGCAACGCAGGCCCTGAGCCTTCCAAGATTGCTACTAGACTACTGTTTTACATAGCGGTTTGTGGTTTGAGTTGTTTGAGTTGTATTTAAAGCTGAAAGTTTAGCGGGTCAGGTTCAGAATTCAGGGTTATGGAATTGGCATTAGGGCTATCGTGCTTTGTGGAAATTGGTGTTTGGGGCTTTTGGAGGGGATGCAGGGATACATGCAACTTGCGGCTGACGGAATGCAGGGGGTGGCATTTCTAATCTAAGCTGTTTTTAAATGTATCCATAAATCGGCTGCTACTTTGATGGTAGTGATGGTGATGGCGATGGTGACCGGGATCATGCTGTGCTTTTTTTGCATGTGGCTGCTGGTGTCAGTTGTGCTTGCGATGTTTGTCGCTTGACATTAAACTGATACAGTTGCGATCGATGCGCTGTTTGCATTTCTCCCAGCTTGCGTTTGCAGGTTGGTCTTATCCAGTTTGGTCAAGCTTCCTCGCATCTCTCCCGACTAAGATTTTTGGGTCCAAAGCTTTACGCCCCTCCACATGTAAGGGAATACCCTGAGATGGGGCCGTGCCCGAAATCTTAAATCCCGTAAGCCTAAAAGGCGTTTTAGCAGAATCTTGCAATGCATGTTGGCGACTCCTTTGCCCAGCCCCCTTGCCTTCTGCAACAGGAAGAGGTAGCCACGCAGGAGGCCTGAGCAGGGCACATTGGACATGTTTCGTAATGCTGGAGTAGCCAGGAGGCCAGAAGGAGGTTCAAGATTTCAGAGCTTCAGTTCGGCGATTTGCGGCAGAATTTGTGCCCATGCTTTGGGATTTGCAGTGCTTAAGCTGTGCAAGATGGGTTCTCGTGGCTGAGGGGAAGGCTCAGCATGTAAACAATGCACAGGGGTCTACTTGTATGGGAGCGCTACACTCCCAGATTGCGTCCAGTGTAGGTGTAACTTGTCTCGATGACCTTCCTGGCAATCACCAACATCAGCGCCTTGATGTGTAGACGCTTTTTGTGACTTTCATTTGTTGCATCGTTTACGAGGCAGTATCACAAGCAGCTGATGCCTAAAGCGTTTAGGACAATTGAAGCAGCCTTCGAAACCGCACTGGCAGCAGCAATATTCCAAAAAAGGCTGTAAAGCATAAAGATCATTAAAGATTTGTTGCTCTTAAGCGACATCTCCCTTGTCGTGCATGGGCATCCGTTGATGATTCGACGCATTCCCTCACCTTTGCAGAGCAGAATCCCCGGTGCTGGTAGGAAGTGCTGCAGCAAACAAAGGGTATCCTTCCAGGTAACTCAGAGCTCTGTTTGCCAGTTTGTGCTGGTCGCGAGCAAGTGAGTAGCTTCAGAGGCACCCGAGTGCCATGAGCTTCTTCCCAGACTGCGGGCGCTTCTGACAAACTCTCAGACACGATGTGTGTGTGTGTGTGTCATTTGTCAGTGCCCAGACATGCTGTGAGCCCATTGTTCTTGGCGCTTGAGGCCCAACTCTGCTCAGGGTGCTGCCCTGCTCTCTACGAAGTTGAGAGTTCTCTCTGTGCTGCTGCCACAGCTTCAGCGGCGAGGCCAGGCTGGAGCCCCTGGCAATGCCATGCCACAAGGTGATAGAATAGGATCTTACTTTGGACCAGATAGCGTTCACGTTTAGCCAGCGTTGCGAATTCGCTGCGATGAATTGTGCTATTGATTTGGCGCAGCTCTTAACATGTGTAGCTCCTTATGTATGTGAAAGCTGTATGAAAGGGTTGACAGTGCAGGGCATCGCTGCTTGATCTTCTCGCAGAGCGTTCGGATGCTGGACCTTATTCAGGCAGCCTTGGCTGTTGAATAGTGTGTGGATATGTGTCAGACACGCTCAACCGCTCAACTGCAGGGCTGTGTTCTCAGAGTTCTGGGCCTGAAGTTCTTGCGCATTGATGGTAGCATCGATCCGAAGGCTCGGATCTGCTACAACTGCCTTGTTTCTTGATTTCTGACAGATTGCTGAGCGTGCTGTGTGCCCTAGGATCGCGATCTGAAGCTGCAGAAGTTCCAGCAAGAAGATTCGCGATACTTCGCTCTCTGCCTGTGCCCTGCTGATAGCTTGCAGCACTTCTCGTTTGCGGTGCTATCATCAAGCCAGCTGAGGCTTGAGCATGCAGGTTGGTGGCACGGGTTTGACTGTGACTGGCGCCAACAGAGTGATCCTGGTTGATCCAGCATGGAATCCTTCAGCTGATGCGCAAGCCATCGATCGAGTGCATCGAATTGGGCAGAAGCGCGAGGCGGTATTGGCGGTATGGGATAGGCATAGCAAACTCCACTTGATTTTCCCCTTGCCGTTGGACTGGAAATAGGGTTTGTTGGGACATCGTATGAGACTTGCTGAGTTTCTTGTGCCCGCTACTTCACCTGGCATTGCCTTCAGCAGGTAGTCGTCTACAGGCTCATCGGTTCTGGAGCGATTGAGGACAAGATGTTCAGACTCCAGATATTCAAGGGAGGCTTATCCAAAACTTTCATGGAGCACGAGCAGCAAGTTCGGTTCTTTACCCATCAGCAGCAGCAAGCTCAGCAGCGCTTTTCTTTCATGCAGACACGGCCTGCGCGGACTGAGCGTCTTTGCACATGGTGAGGTTGAAGTCGCTCTTTGAGCCTCCAAGTCAGTCATCCTGTCCTGGTTAGATGCTACTGAGACGGCATGAGGAGCAGCGGACGTTTGGTCCGACACATTCACAGTTGACCACACTGCTGCTAGAAGCGCTGGAATGGTAGCGGAGCACCTGCATTGCGTATGAGTATGTACGGATGGTCCAGAGAAAGTAGGATTTCCGAGCTCCAGCGGGGAAGACCACTTAGGCACGTCTCCAGGCTCCACATGCTGGCACAACGCCAGGTCTGCCTCTACACAGTCCTTGCTCGCGGAGCAAATCGGGACAGAAGCTTTAGAGCACGAGGACTTGCTTCGAGTGCCTTGCTCGGCTTCCCCCAGGTATACAGATGACGGTACTGAACTCGTCTCTTGAGGGTTACGGGCTATAGAAGGCAGAGAATATCCGCTAAGTTGACCTTAAGCAGTAGTGCCTAGTTTTTGCTTCCCTTGGACCCGACAAATCATAGCTCAGGCCTTTTTTTTGGCCTCCAATTCGTTGGCGTGAGAAATTTGAAAGAACGGGCCTGTGATTGGTCGTGACCCCCTCCCCGAAGGATCCTAGCTTGAATGCTCTTGAAGGCTGCACAGGGGTAGAACACAGCATGTGGTCCCAGCAATATAGGGAATCGTCCCCTTCAGCCTAGGGCATCTTTTTTGGGGTTGTTTCTTAGCGCCTGGCCAGATCTAGAAGCTGCTCTCACCATGGTTTTGCGCTTCGCTAAGGTGGTGGCCGCAGATGTGGGAAGCACAGATGATCCTCAAGCCTTGGCTTTCTGGCAGAGCTCCGACGTCCTGGGGTTTTCGGACTACCAGCGGCTGTTTATGTTCCTGGAGCAAGCAGACTCTGAAGAGCAGGAGGCGCGACAGCCACTCCCTGCTTGAGATTAGAAGGTTGTGAACAAGGAACCCGTGTTAGGGATACGACACAGCCGTGCCAGCCTAACAGAAGGATGTAGTAGACCACCAATTGCAACACATCACCGAAAGAAGCACGAAGAGATGTGCGGTCTAGCCAGGAAATGTCTACGATCCTTTGCGTACCAGCCATCTTTTGCTTCAACATGCTTCAACACTTTGGCTCAAAATGTAAAATGGGCTGTGGAACTTTCGCCAAAAAAACCTTGGTCTCCAGGACTCACATAGCGCAGTATCAGCTGCACCAGGGCCAGCATGGGGGTTTCTTCAACTTAAGGATGTTTTCTGAGAGTCAAACATCTCAGTCAGAATCATTTTGGGGCATACAAGAGGCCATTTGATAAATGCATGTTCCAACAAATGTCAAGTTACATCATGCTTCACAGGTGCTGCAAAGCAGCCTTGAAGCTCTGTGGCAGGCAGTGGAGCAGGCCAAAGAACTGGCCGCAAAGTACGCAGCACAGCTTACCTCAGGGGATCTCTGCATCTAAGAGTTTCATCCCTTGAGCCCAGACCAACAGTCCCACCCTCTGCCTGAGGCTGAAAAACGAAGAGTACGTCAAAGATCAAGCCGCTCGGCTAGGTTCAGACACGCCGAGGGTTTACGATCTGGAAGCCCCTTGGGAAACACAATGACAACCCTTCCGTTGCTGAAGGTCAAAAGAATTATGTCAGGGGAGTGGACTGTTTAGTAGACCCACTGAAGCCCACACCTTGACAAGTCAATGCGATTCCAAAAACTTAACCTCAACTTCACTATCCCAACACCTCGAACCTCAATTTCGAAATCTTTAAGCCGCAAACTGCAGCTACACAATCCTAAGTCGCAAACCCAAAACTGATTGAAACCCATCACTTTAAAGCCTAGACAGCCATCTGAGAAGCCCAAGCCTACTGAGGTGGTTCAGGGTAAGTGGCGAGGCGACCGCTTCGCTGCCAAGGAGAATGTGTTGGGCGCCCTGAGTGATTTTGAAGGGTCTTCAGGGGATTCAATTCAGAGTCTAGGGTGGTTCTGTCGGATGCTACATGGGCTTTATGGAGGTTTGCCATGCATCGCAACTTCATCACTGGAGTTGCACAACCAGGATAAAATCCTAGCCTCAGGCCTCAATTATTAGGCTAGATTTCTATCCCTGGACATGGAGGTCTGCAGCTGCAGGATTTTACCATGTTTCTCGGTTGCAGGGGTCAGGCCAAGAGGCGTGTATCCCAGTTGGGTGGCTCAGTCCCCCACTGTTGGCGCAAGTTAGTTGATTCTTCAGGGCCGAGGCCCAAAAGGTGGTGACCTCCGCTATTGGGCCGGTCTCCGCGACTTGATCCACATGAACTCCTCGAGCCTGATCCCAGCATGTCCACATATGTCTACCCTCACTCAATATGATCATCTGGCGTCCACAGGGTTATTCTGCGTTCCAGGTCACTTGTTATCTTCGTTTTCACAGCAAGAACCTCTGCATATTTGTAAATGAGGGGCAGCTACTTCTAAAGGCCAGGTGGCTATCCGCGAGATTCATACTTTCAAGGGATGATGGGGCCTTTCTCCAGAGTCGAGGGTTCGGGGCTCAGAATTGTAGCAATCCTGATCCTCAGTGCTACAACCAGAAGCTTCTTCCATCGAGCCTTTGAGATCCTGTCCTCGCAGAAGTTTTGAACCATGCTCATGCAACATCAACCGGCAACAGTCGTTTCCCCATGCATCCCTAAACCCTAGACCCCAAAGCCACCTGTGAGACATGACGAACCATGCCTGCCTTGCAGTTGAACTGGTGAATCAGCAGACATCCGGGCAGGCCATGCAACATGCTCAACAAACTCGACCACACGGGGAAAAGGAGACACTGATTTCGACAAATCCCAGTGTGAACCGCAATTTACCAGTCTGCAATTTCTTCATAACCCGTCTGCCTTGCACCGCTGAGTGTCTTAAGCCCAGCCACGACAGCCAGATCACGCCTTTGTCAGAGGTCTCCTCAAGTGGCGGAGCCGCTGAAAAACGCGTGAGCTCTTCCCTCTTCCATGACTTAGCCGCAGGGAACCGATGCTTTTAAGATCCCGGCGACTTGTGCAGCTCTGTATAGGACTAGTCTCTAATTTGGCCGCAACAGCTGAAGCGAGAGCTTGCTTCACGTGCAGCCACCAATTAATTTAACATACATCCGTTCCGGAATGTATTGACTCGTGCAAGGTCGGAGTCAAGTCGTAATGCAGCCGACTGGGGGCCACTTGGCTCATTGCTATGACACTCCGAGGGCTCAAAGATTTATGAATCAATCAAGCGTACTTCCATATTCTTCCTAGTTTTCATGGCTTCGCACTTACCCTTCAAATATATTAACTCGTAATTTATTTTATTATGGCTGAATTCAATTTTACATCTTCGCTTGCCCAGGGCTACATGAGACGATTGAGCATGACTCAACATGATTTGAAATATCCGAATGCTATAACGACGATATACTAATATATTTGCTATTTGGACTATATTTTGGCATCACTTAAATAGCGTCCTAGATTGTCTAGAAATACTTATCCTATTATATATTCCGAAGAAGTAATAAATATTATAATTACTCTCAGCACAAATTTTATACGACTCTTGGCACTCTTGATTCTATTAATTATATACGCGTATACTGATCATATTCCACCTTATTTCATTGAATATTGAATAGTTATAATATAAGCTGATGAAATAAATTAGAAAAATAATATTTCTATATCTTTTGCGGAATTTCAAGGAGCCTGCTCATCTAATTAATCTAGCTCTTATTATTTGATTTGCTCTATTATATTAGAGTCTCATTTCTGGGATATAGGGTATGATTTTGGAGATACGTTAGTTTAGATTAAATATGAAAAAAATATTGGAAAATCGAATATTGATTTAAGATATAATTTCTTATTCATATTAGACATTATAAATAATTCAGAAAAAATGAAGAACATAAAATTCTCGTGATTATATTGTTTTATGTTTTATTATATAGAGAAAAAATATAAGATTATTCATCTAAAGGAATAGGAAATATGATAAATTTATTGATATGGATAAATGAAAATTATGATTTTTCAAATAAGAAATAGAAATTCGTCGAAATATTTTACTACGATAAAATCTCTTTTGGTCATTTCGCTCCTACGTTTAGCAGTCTAAGGCTATTTTTAAAAATTTCAAGATTTTAGGATTCTTCGGAAAAAACTAGTAGCATTAAATTTTTCGAGATTATTGGGGTGGGCGACGTGATGGCTGGGGGGGAGGGGTCTTTGCTTACGGAACGATTTTCTACGCGATTTACATTTCTTTGATTATATATATTATTGCTCGTCAGAATATATATATTTGATAGAGATTCGAATTTTCTAGAATTACACGATCTTTATATTTATCTATGAGGATTGAAATTCTCTCCTGAATCGCCATATAGAAAACCTAGAGAAATAAATATAGAAAGATTCGGCTGGATTCCGGGGATTGCATAGGAAAAAAATTCTCGAGATTTCGAAATATTTCTATTTTTTGAATATATTCGATACGGAGAATATATAGATCCGAGATAATAGGATTTATCTCTCTTTGATTAAGTATATAAAGATTCAGAAAAGAATATAAATTTCGTGACGAGACGGAGAATTACAATTTTTCAGAATTTCGCGATCGCTTGCGATCATTTCATTCACGCACGACCTAGATTTTCCGATTCGCCTTGAAAATATTTTCTGCAATCTGCCTAGAAAAATTCAAATCTCGGAGATTTTAAAGTCTTTCGGAAAATCTAGAGGCTTTAAAATCTTCGAGCGGGCGGCGCAACCAAAAATCTCGGAGATTTTTGGTCGCCCGGCCTTTATCGCTTCCGGAACGATTTTCCGCGTGATTTAT
>CAJNIZ010010071.1:0-12596 GCA_905231905.1 Symbiodinium pilosum
TACAGTAGTTTCCATGTTCTTTCCCTTTCCTTCATTCCCACCCTAAACCCTAAACCCTAAACCTTATAGTAGTTTCCATGGTCTTTCCCATTCCTTCATTCCCACCCTAAACCCTAAACCCTAAACCTTATAGTAGTTTCCATGTTCTTNNGTAGTTTCCATGGTCTTTCCCATTCCTCCATTCCCACCCTAAACCCTAAACCCTAAACCTTATAGTAGTTTCCATGTTCTTTCCCATTCCTTCATTCCTAGCTAACCAAAGATAAGACCAGGAAACTGCTCCGCAACCTTGCCAGCACGCTGCGCAGCTGCCATGTCATAAGCCTGCGCTGGCACCTTGTTTAGGGTTTAGGGTGTAGGGTTTAGTGGTTTAGTGGTTTAGGGTTTAAGGGTTTAGGGGTTTAGGGTTTAGGGGTTGGTGGCATAGAAGCCTGAATAGCTTACTTGTTCTTAGTAGTAGGGACTGAGTAAATATCATCCCTGCATAGTCCCTGTCATAAATTCCTTTATTCCCTACTAAGAACCAGCAAGATGACTACGCCTATCGCGTTGAAGGGAAAAACGAGATGGAAACTGGGATGGCGCAACGGCTTCTACATGTAGAAGCCTGAATAGCTACCAACATCTTTTCAACACTGTACCTTATTATTGTTGGTCACACCCCTATAGTCCCCCTTAAGTAGAAAGAATATAGGGTATATGGGGATCTTATTATAACTTGCCCAAAGCCACATTCTATCTACTTACGCAGGACTATAAACTGTATCCTGCTCGTTGAGGCCCCTCTGGGTTACCGTTAAGGAACTTAGACTAAGCTACCAGAATGGGTATGTTTAATAATTAATAGTGTTTTCCCCAATAACGTAACTTAAACTAAGTTCCTCAAACCGTAACCCTAAACCCTCCCAGCACTTTGAGAACAACCTACCTGGCCGCGGGGAAGAACGTTTGGGTAGCGCGTGGCCAGGTAGGCCGTCTTCAGCCATGTCATGTCCTGGCCAGCACTCAGGGAATTAGGGTTTAGGGTAAGGAAGCAAGCCCGACTGTCGCAGGAATAAGAAGATGCGAAAAGTCTCAACAAAAAAGGGGTTTGCTCTTGCGAGTGGAGAGTTTCCAGAATGATTCCCGCGGGGAGAATGAAGAAATGTTAGGTACCTTGCGCTATACAAGAAAGGGTCTGTAATTACTTAAGTGTCCAGGATCTTCTCCCATAAAATTATCATTCTGGCTTGCAGTACAGCTTTATGTGGTCCGACAATGTTGAAGGTAAACTAACCCTAAACCCTGAGCCCTAAACCCTAAACAGTGTGGTCCGAGTGTCTTCAAGGCTGGCAGGGAGATCTTTGAGTGCCTGCGCTTGGCTGCTTGTCTGAGGCTTGGCATCGCACAAGCGGCCATAGAGCATTGGCAAATCGTGGGCCATCCTTCCTGTAAATTCCTCCTCTGCGGTTCCAAGGAATGTTCAAGGCTGTCTAGGGTTGAGGGGGCATGGTTGGGGGCTAGCGACTTTTTATGTTCACGCCTGAACCATCACCAATATGATGTTGAGCTCTATTTTAGGTACCCTCTACTGTCATTCCAAGAACCTGAGACGGGTTTTGGTTTGAGCAGACTCTTCCAATAAACGCATGGTGCCCTAGCGCCCCAGGGAAACTAGGGTATGTTTAGATTATAATTTGTTTGAGGAAGGCTTTGCACTTGCTTGAAAGTCACCATGTTCGTTTCCCAAAAATGGAAGGTGGGGGTTCCTAAAATTAGGGATACCTATTTGAAAGTCCCCATGATATGGATTGTAGATGTTCTATACTGGGGCTCCGCTATTTATGGAAACTACCAAATGACCTCCTGGACCTCGTCCTTGCGCAGAATTGCTGTGAATTTGACGGTTCAACAAGAAGAAGGAAAGCTTCTGTTCTTATCAAACTCCACATCCCTCTACAGCCAACACACCCTTAACCACTGAACGCTTTGTTTCTCACCCGTGCTCAGGCGAAACTGTGAAACGCACTGATCGCAAACCTCAACCCTCTAAGCCCCATCAACCCAGAATACCCTAAACCCTACACCCTAAACCCTAAACCCTCAACCCAAAATACCCTAAACCCTAAACCCATTTTTGAAACTGGGCTCTCCCAGGTCCTTTGCCACCCCTGAGCACCTAAGCCTTCAAGGGCTCCTCGGCAAGGCCACAAGTTCGTAACATGGCAGACTTTAAAGCCTTGGCATTTGACCGCGGTGTAGAGCTTAGGGGTTCCTTCGGCTTTTGAGTGTTTAGGGTGTAGGGTTTAGGGGTTTAAGGTCTCAGGGTCTTTGTGAATGGTGAGTTGAAGCACTTGAAGCTTTCACAGCTTGGGGATGCAAGTCTTCAGGATGCGGCCGCAGAGGTCATGGGAGTCGAGGGCTTTAAGCCATGGAGTCTAATTTTGGGTTTAGGGTTTAGGGTTTAGGGTTTAGGGTGTCCACTGTTTAAACCCGAACATTGGATTTTTGATGACCTACTGTAAAGCCCAAAAAACACACAGGCAACTTCACAAACGCTAGACGCCACATGCTCCGCAGCATGCTTGGATGACGTTTTGACTTAGCAAGTCTGCGTCTGATCCCCCATGACCCCTATAAGAAGACCCATAACACTGATACAAAACAGGCTTAGTAAGTCAAGAGAGCCTCTGAGCAAGGAGATCACCTTTCCAAACACAATCTGACCCTAAACGAACAACGTAGACGCGTGATTCATAAACACCCTCCTTGTAGTTTCCATTCTATTTTCCATTATCCCAAAATAACTCCAATATTACCCCTATATAAATATGTCCCCTATTAAGGGGAGGATCCCTTTTAACGGGAGGAGGGTTTATTAATCACGGGTCCACACTAGGTGGGTTAGGGCACCCCAACACCCAACATAACGGCCTTCAAAACCTGAACCTGAAAATCTCTTGCAGCACGCACAGGTAAAACCTAAACCCTAAGCCCAATAATCTAAACTTTAGGGTTTGGGGTTTAGGGTTCCGAACCCCATCAAACCGAAAGCCCAAAACACCCCGACCCTATGTGATCCCTCACAGAAGTGCCTTCTCCACAGTCTGCTCTGCCAACCATACGGCGTAGGCTGGCTGAGGTGAGCCTCCATCGGCTGAGGCCATCTTTCTCATGGCCTTGAGGCGTGGGATTAAGGGGCTTGGCGCATGGGGTGCAGGGGTTTAGGGTTAAGCGCATCTTTCTTGCGTCCTTGAGTGAGATGAGAATGGCATGAAAGATGCTGCGAAAGAATTTCGTAGACAGCAGAGACGCAAGAAATGAGCAGCGAAGGCTGGTCAGGAATCAGAAGGTCAATGAGTTCATGAATACAGGTCCGCAAACTACAGCTGAAGAAGAGGTGAGCGAAGAGCCAACATGGGGAAAACAGCTACTGATGGAAATAACAATCTCAGCACAGATTAGGGTTCTCCTCCCTGATTGTACACAGCAAATTCATACCGAGCGCATCATACTTAAGTTCTGTAACTATACACCTAAACGACAACAAAGTCGATGGCTCTGTTTTCCCGGAAGGCCCAGCAAAAAAAGATCTGGATGTGTTTAACGATTCGGGTTGAATGGAAAGAGATCACGCGCTTGCAGGTCTCTGTTGAGTTTCAGGGGAAGTGGTTTGAAACTTCAGCCAGTGGAGGTCATGTAAGGACCTGAATAATTGTGATGGGGGCTTTGGGGCATGCAATGCTGGATACATCAAGATTCTGAGAAGATAATGCTGGTAATCATTGCGGCTCATACAGCATATGCAACCCCTGTTGGTGGCTCAAAGCTCACCAGCCCCAGGTACTACCAACAAGAAGGGCATAGCCTCAAACAGACAGATCCCAATGTCCAGGTAAACCCACCAAACTTTTGAGCCTGAAGTACGCATACTTGCAAAGGTTCCAAAAGTTCAGGGCCCCTTTTGCATCCATATCGTTGTGCGGGGGCGTACACAAGTCCTTACTTGTGTAAATACCCCTCTGCGTAATAATCCAAGCAACCTCGAGATCATACTGCGCTTGCCGCAGCCACGTCAAAGCCGCGTCAGCGTCGACTGTCCTGCAAGACCATTGCCACATGCCAAAGCCTTCCTGGAGATGCGCGCGAAAGGCAACCTTCCCCAGGAAGTCTTCTTCACCTGTGTTCTTCTTGTTAAAAGGTCAACATCCTTTGAACCCACCTCCCTTCTTTTCTTGCTTGCTGGACTGAGCACAGGCAAAGCTGAGGACCCGAGCCCTTCCATCTTGTTTCAGGGCCCAACTTCTTATACAATCGAAAACCTTGTCATGTGTCTCTTCGCGCGCAAAGCTGAATAAGAAGATGGCGTGAATGGACACCTTTCACAGTGAATGGACACATCACAACTCCAACACGATATTGGGCACGTCAATTGGTGCCGGCAAGAACGCAAACAGGCCCAGCATTATCTTAGTGTAGCCGACAAAGGCAGCAGCAGCAGCAGCAGAAGTAGCACTGGCAGCAGCAGCAGAAGTAGCAGCAGTAGCAGCAGCAAACAGCAACAACAACGACGACTGCTACTTCTACACTGCTACTGCTCTACTGCTCTACTGCTCTACTGCTATACTGCTATACTGCTATACTGCTATTGCTACTGCTGCTACTCCAAGCAGTAGGCGCAGCAGCATTAAAGCATGGTAGCAACAGCAGCACCTGCTGCAGTAATAGATGACACCGCTCTACGCACTACTGTGGCAAAAAAAGCATCACGGCGGTCCTGGGCGGGGCCCACACTCGTGCTGCTGGGCGCGCAACGTTAAAGTGATAGGTAGGCGCAGCTTGACCCCTAAAGGTCTGTGTGCCGGCAGTTTTCTGCTGCCGGCGCTCCTTCTCGAACTCTGCAAACCATGATGCCTGTCAGGAAGAGGGATGGAGAACAGCCAGCTTACCAGCTGGTGTGAAATTTAGGACTCCACCAAAAGCCCTCTAATTCTTAAAAGCTGTGCAGGGGATGGTTTATCTCAAGGCTGACTGACTAGCTCTTGTAGCTAGAAGACATGCTTTGCAACTGACTGAATGCTAAGATACAAGCCTCAATCACTAGCAATATGATGGTCCCTTAAAGGCGGTTATAGGTTGTAGGGGACACAAAATAAACAATGAAATGGAAACTCCGATTTTTATAGTGGTTTATACGGATTGTTCACATTACATTACATTACATTACATTAAATTACATTACATTACACTACATTACTTTACATTACGTGGTGTAGCCTGCAATGGCTTGAAAACCTTGGCTGCCCTCAGCACGTCCACGTCTGAAGCTATTATAACAGGGAAACCCAGCACAGGGAAACCCAGCACAGGGAAACCCAGCTGTTTTCAGAGCGCGTAAGGCACCTAAGAAAAGCCCAAGGACCACTAGCAGCTGCTATGAAGACTCCTCTTTCGAAACCGGGTATCCTAAACATGTCCGCTGTGCTTGCAGCGGGTAAGGCCGTCCGGGTCAAGTGCATTCTTGGTCTATACAGTAACTCTTCATGCGGGGCAAACTGTTTGGGGGCCCTCCACCCTGAGCCCTCAGCCCGAACTTAAAGCCGAAACCCTAAACCCTAGTCCATATTCTTGAAGACAAAGCATCAAACACAGCATCCACAAATCAGATACAGTGGCTGTACGGGGTTCAGGCTTTCGGGTTTTGGCATCAGGGCTGGGTTGCGGGTTCAGGGTTTCGGGTTTGAGGGTTTAGGGTTCGACTCTCCTTTTAGGGGTTTCGGTTTTGGGGTTGGTCTTGAGATCTAAGAATACCCTGCATATCTCAGATTGCGTTGCTGCCGGAGCCTTGAATTAAGAACGAAATCAATCCCACAGGCGACTGCCTTCCGCTCAAAATAATTGTGACGAGGCTGTAAGGTGTGAAGGAGATTCCTTGACCATAAGGCTTGTTTTATACGCTGCCCTTTTCAAATGGCTAAGGTTCAGGGATTATCTAAGGTTTATGAAACTCTCCGCCTGCTTTTCTTTCGTCAAGCTACAAATCAGGATTTCCAGAGCATCCAAAATAATGTAGCAGTGGTCGCAACAACTACCATAATGGTCCTAGATTCCATGTGCAAAGATATATACGGGGGAAGATCAAACAAATCCCTAAACCGTAAACCCTAAACCGTAAACCGTGAACCCTTAACCCTCCCTGAACCCTAAATCGAAAAAACCCTGAATCTTGAAGTCTACTTATGTAGATTTTCTGCACTATCGCTACTCCCACACCATGCCCATCCCCAAAAGCCTGAAAGCCTTGCAACCTTAGCCCTCTTTTAGCCCAGCCAAGCTCGATCTTCGATGCGCAGGGTTTAGGTGTTTAGGATGGTTTAGGTTTAGGGGGTATAGGGTTGAGGGGTTCAGGGGTTTAGGGGTTGGGTATTTGGCTTAGGGCTCAGGATGCTGGAATCGAGAGTTGAAGGTTTAGGGTCTTTGAGGCGTGTGGTATAAAGCAGCTGATCTGAAATCCTCCTCCTTGACCGAAGCGCGAATCTTTCTGAAATCCCAACACTCTTTGACCGCTACACAAGCCAAAGCCAGCTGTATTCCGTACAAGCACGCAGACAACAAGTGCGTACCCTACACAGCTGAACCAAGAAGTAGCATGAAATAAAACCTGAACCTGGGAAATCTCTAGGAAAAGGATCCTAGCTGTAGCGTGTTGTAGCACACAGCCATCTAAGAAACACATCCTAGCTCGAAAACTGGATCCTACCTGTCGCAATGCTTGTGGCCGCGCTTGTGGCCGCGAGGCCCCGACGTCGAGGTCCTGGCGCACTGCGGGTTTACGGTTTGGGGCTTAGGGTTTAGGGTTTAGGGCTTAAGGTTTGGGGTTTAGGGTTTGGACTGTTGGGTCGTCCATGCCTTGATGAGTCTACACCTGGCAAACCCTTCACCGCATTCAAAACATCTGCAATCTCATTTGCCCGCAACTTTGTACTTTAACCACTTGAAAGGTCTAAGCACCTAACTGCAAGTACTTAGGGGTCACCAGTGGGAGCTCAGAGTTGCCAGGTGGACTGGTGATGAAGCAGGCAATCCTCAAGAGGCCGTGTCAGTTTCGGATCTCCACCCGGGACAAGACGCTTGTAATCTTGTCTCCTGAGTGCCTTGCTACCTAGTTCTGCTCCGTGTAAGCCTTGAGAGCACAAGTCCTGCCCTCTCACATTGAATCCCAACTTTCCCTGATTCGTTTGCCCTGTGAATATGTGTTCGGGAAAGCGTGAAGATAACTCCCGGCCTCCTCGTCGCTTCTGCTGTCTGCAGCCTTGCTCGCAACCTGCAGCGAAAGTCATGCCCAAGGGAAACTAGTCAGATAAGCCTTGAGCCCCCCCAAAGACTGTCATCTGGCAGGTCTAGGGTAACTGCTCCTACGATCACCTGCTGGGGCTGTGTCTATGCGTCCATCCATGCAACTCCAAAACAAACAGCCGATCAATCAGCCATGAATTTGCGTTGCAGTCAAGGCTCTTGCAGTATGAAGAATAAAGGAATCTTGGTTACCCCAACCCGAAAAATCAGGACCTTCTTATAATCATATTACTATTTGGGTTGGGGATACCAAAGTTCTCCCGTTGTTGAAGAACTCTCTAAAGCCTACATAAGCGTTAAACCCTTTGCGCACCTGGCCTTGCTGAACCCTGCCAAGGTTTCGAGCTTAGGGGCTTAGGGCTTATGACTTGCTTTTTGGTTCTTAATCGGGAATAACGGAATCTCATCCCTATATAATCTCTGTCTCTCTTTCCCACGGCCTCGGATCGATCTTGCCGCGCGCAGGCAACACCACAGAAAGTTTACTGCAACATTATCATTACATAATCTGTCCCCTTATTCCCTACCAAGAACCAGTAAGTTCAGGGCGCAGGGCCTTCAACCCGGAATGCCTTCTGAAAGCTGTGTTGCTTCCTGTGGTACATTGCATTTCGCACTGTTGGGTTGCTATTTGGAACCTCTGGGACTACTGGGTTGCTCTTCAGGAAGTCAAGCTAAGTCACCATGGTATCGGTTTGTTGTAAATACTGGGGTTTCCTGGTTATAGTCACTTAATTGAAGTCGTGCCTTAACAGCAAGCCAATTACAAGGGGGGAATGGTAGCAATATCCCATGACACACACCCAGCCTGAGCATCCAAACCGTCTGTGCCGTACTTGTCCAAAGGATCCCTTCCCTTGCAGCCGGCCGCGAACCACTTCGCATGCTCGTGAATCATGCGAAAGATCATGTTGTTGAAGGGAGTGTCGCCAGCTTTGTCCTTATGAGTCTATCACTAAGCAAACCTGCTCAAGATTCAGCCCTGCACGTTTTGTCCTGTAAAGAAGTTCGGGCAGATTGTGAGGAAAATCTGCAGGTGCAGCGTTCTGCCCACACCCTAGAACAGTCATATATATCACCCGTCACAAGGGCATATTCATAATCGAACTATAACTACATTTTTCGGGACTGAAACAAAAAAAACCTTTTGAGACCCAGCCAGCTCTGAATTACTTGCATGAACTTGCCTGCAGCCTAAAAATTGTCCTCAAAAGGCTCCAGCGACTGGATGGCACTCCAGATAAAGCCTGCGCAAGCCCTTCTTGTAATCTTCTTGAGAGAGGCCTGCGAGCTCACGAAGCTGCATCTTCCTCCTTTCCTGGGCCAAAATTACGTAGCCGTAAGCCCTAATACTTGCTGAGGGTTTAGGGTTTGGGGGAGTCTGGATAGAGTGAAATCTGGAGTTAGGGCTTCATAAAACATCATATGTATATATGTGAATATATAGTCGCAACCATTCTCAAAGAATGCTTTGAATGTTCCATGACTATCTAAGCCAACAAGGCGGAGAAAAGGGATCTGTATTGCATCAAGAACAAAACCGGTATCGTTCAGAAGGGGCTTCACCAGCAAGTCAGTAAGTCTATGGTCCTTCAAAATTCAGCAATCCAGTCTCCAACTCCTTGCGCATGTTCTCCTCTGAGGCTTTACCCGGCGCTTCTTGGGCATGGGCCTAGCATCCAAAGGCTGTTTTGGTAGGATAATGAGGGTTTGGGGGTTAGAGTTTTCGGGTTTAGGGGTTTAGGGTTTTAGGGTTTAGGGGTTTACGGTTTAGGGTTTAGGAATGGGTCATAGTGGTTTATTCGGGGTTTCACCAGGATTGTTATACCCTGCCCCAACATTATGCAAGCTGACAAGGGGCAGGGTCCTCGCGTACAAGCAAGGGCTGGGTTCAATGCTAGTCAGATCTGAATTGCTGTTAAGAAACTTAACATAAATTACCACAATGGGCATATATAGTAATTAATCTGGCTTGCCCAATATAGTAACTTAAATGAAGTTCCCTTGTTTCCAGTTCATTTTCCATTTTTTCCATTTGATTCTCCATTACTTAAATTAAGTTCCTTAACCGCAACCCAGTTATGTTCGAGTGTTAGGATGCCTTGCTTCATCCTACGATTACCAGAGGCAAGTCACCTTTGGCTGGCAGCGCATGCAGTTCCTGCGGGGGCGTGCCCCGTGAATGCCCAGGTGCAGGGCCTAAAGCACCACCAGTACATCCATGTTAATCAAGCTTGTACACTGCCATGTTCGTCTTAACCCCACCTATGCGAATTTGAAGCCTAAACCCATCGCATTCGTAGTAGCAAACATGGCCTCGAAATGGCTTAGCCACTGAACTTCGAGCTCCTCAACGCCTTGATACTAAAAAAACGCAAAGTCCCACACCCTCACTTCTATCCCTGAGCTTGTAACCCTGCATCCCGAAGATGAAACAAAAATCCCCACAGTACCAAGTACAATGCCAATAATGCCAACGAGAACAAGAAAAATACTGGGTTGCTGTTAAGGAACTGAAATAAAGTTACCATAATGGGTATATACAGTAAATAATAGGGCTTCCCCAATATAGTAACTTAATTTCAGTTCCTTAACAGCAACCCAGAATAAGGACAACATGTGTACCGACCTCTGAGGACAAGGTGAGCTCCAGCCGCTCGCAGCTAGCAGAAGCTTTGTTGGCACCCGGCAACCTGGGTTTCATGGACTTACATGGGGGGTGAAGGTTTCGGTTTGGAGTTTCGAGATTTAGGGCTTAAGGTTTAGTGTGTAGGGTTCAGAGATTAAGGGTTGACAGATTTAGGGTTAAGGATTTAAGGATTTAGGGCTTAGGGTGTAGCATCGGCCAGCTCTTCACGCATCAGTGCGCAGACATGCCCACCCAAATACCGCCCAAATGCTACTCACAGCAAACCAAAACCGAAGCCAGCCCGAGCCACAGCCAGACAAGCCGAATCCTTTTTCCTCTGTTGCTGTGGATATGGCCACTTCTCATACTCAGGCTTGAGAAGGAACAGCTTTAGGTCGGCACGCAGACGTGATTGTAAGAGTTCGGTAACCGTCAAGCAAAGGTATGTGCCCTGGTTGGGGTCTTCGCAAGACGCGTCAAAAATTCAGGTTTGCTGGGTGGGTTCCGGGCCGAAGGGCCCCCCTATAGTTTCTCCCAGCCCCGGGTCATGCGTGCTGCCCGCCATAAAATTCTACAACACATTGGCCGCAGAAAGGCTCGCAATCCGTCTGCGAGGGTCTGGGAAGCAGTTTGGGAAAGGCCAAAAACGGCTGTGAAAAATAGTTTAGGAGAAGATGCCGGAGTCTAACTGCAACCCTCTTGGTCTAGGGGTCCAACCTGCTGAGGGCTTGGGGGTCAAACGCCTCTTGGTGCAAAGGGTTGGGGCCTTGCATTTTGGAACAGGGCCGAAACGCTAGGGTCGACAAAGCAGTGTGGTGGATTTAGGGTTGAGAGATGATGGTTTAGGAGCTCCGGGTTGAAACTGGAGGCTTGGAAGAAAAGCCAGAATTCGATTTAGGGCCCGGGGCTTAGTTGAGATGGTTGAGGAGTTGGTAACTAGGGCCGGGCTTGGGGCTCACGCTGCACGGAAGACTCAGGGCCTTTACAGAAGAACTCCGTTTCTTAGCAAAGCTCGTGGTCCAAAGTTGCAGTCGAGTGCCGCAAGGAATTTGCCGCTCAGGATTTTGGACTTGAGTGTTCTATTTCGGGAAGAGAATTCACGAGCAAACAAGCGAATGCGTGAGCAAACGAAAAGCCAGCGAGCAACCGAACGCATGAAGGAGCCAGAACATCCCTGTAAACCCCCATCCCGAAATCCTCTTAAACTTAAGAGACGTGTAGGATTTATAGGCTTCTAGTCTACTTGCAAGTTACTGAAGCTGCAAAATTTATAGGTCACTGACGAATAACTTGCAAAAAACTCATCAATATATGTGAGTCATGCTGCGTGGAAAGTATCTTTTTCTAACAGCTGGTTCCTGGCATTCCACAAGAAGTGTGCTTAAAATCGTGTTCGGACATATGTGGATAAAGGCCAAATTGATAGTTTTCTTCGCCGAAACTGATATAGTGATAGGATGCAGTTCATGAGAAAATCACTCGAAAGCAGTACGGTAGCTTGGCGGACACCACGGCAGGTAACAGAGGTCAATCCGCGTACATCACCGGACGCGAAACATTGTAAGGAACTTTGAAGCGACCATAACAAATAGACTAATGAGCACATGTAGGCGGACGTTGGCCAATGTTGAGGGAGCCATCAGATGATAAGAAGGCAGCAACAGCGAGCAATGCCGGACGCCTGACAAGCAGCTTGAGTTAAAAATCCTTGCTGATTGGTGTGCAAGCTCTACGTGCGGCAACTTTGTCAAAGGCATAAAGATGCATATTAAAGGTATCCAACTGTTCAAAAACTTCTGTGGAGCAATGAGTTGCTCAGCGCTGCGGTTGCGACCTTCTCAGCCAAATGAGAGCTAGCTTGAGCATCAAAAATGTTCAATCAGCTGAGCACTCTGCCTTGGAAAATCATGCCAAATTCCTGCACCGCCATGTTCCGCAAGCTCAGGTGAGGAAAGTCTATGCTTCAGCTATTGTCTGGTTTGCCCTATTTGCGTGAGTAACAAAAACTCACGGGGAGCACGGAAAAACTGAAGTAGCCACGGCCTGTGGAGCTGACTTAACATACAGCATAAGTAGGTTGTATGTCCAAACATCCTCTGTAAGTCCACCAACATCTAACTGTATAAGCTACTAACAAGGGACCTTCCAAGGACATATCCCTGTTCGAAATGACTTCCAAGGAGCATGCGCTACACGACTTTTAAATTGCGCATGAAGCCTCAAGCCTAGTGTACTTTGGTGATGCTGCCAGGCAACTTGTAGAGGTCCAAGTGCCGCACTTCCACCAGTTCATGCACCTGGCGACTTGACAGGATGCATACGCATAATGGCTATGTTCCAGCAAAAGCTGCGTCCGACGAATGACTGTAGTCTGGCGGCCTGGCGGTGGCGGTGGTGGCTGCCGTGGCGGCGGCGGTGCTGGTGTTCGCGGTGGCAGTGGCGGTAGCGGAAGTGGAAGTTGCGTTGCCGTGCTCGCTTTCGTGGTCGGCGTGATCGCCGAAGTGGTGGTGGTCCCCGTGGTGGTCCCCGGTGGTGGCTGCGGTGGTGGTGGTGGTGGTGGTGGTGGTGGTGGTGGTGGTGGTGGTGGTGGTGGTGGCTGCGGTGGTGGCTGCGGTGGTGGCTGCGGTGGTGG
>CAJNIZ010010072.1:0-12595 GCA_905231905.1 Symbiodinium pilosum
GAGAGCGGGAAGTCTTTTTTGAAGAATGGGTAGGCCTGCTAAGCCAGAGAGATGGCAGGGTCTGCACAACCCTGGACACGAAATGCAGATATCACTGCATGACTTTAGCCTTCAGAAAAGTCCATGGCTTTTACCGGGTTCCTCCCATGGCTGTGTCAAGAATGCGAGAGGCAGAGAGAGAGAGAGAGGGAGAGAGATGGCTTGAGTCTGTGAGGGGGTCGTTCCTCGTGAAGTGTGACCATTGGCCGTGTGCGGAGACCTTGTGGGTGTGGGGCTGGGCCCTAGGGAGGTCGTAGGACTTCTCACCACCCGTAAAGAAAGAAGGAAAGATGGCTCAAGCCCCTTGAGTGCACTCCACGCCCCAGGGTAGTTCTCTCTCCTCCTGAAAGCACCGAGCGGGCTGTAGAGACAACAATTCTTGGCCACTGCTCCTCCATAGGGAAGCCATACAGCACACCGGCAAGCTGGACGCCCTGGACAACTTCACCTACAAGTTCAGAGCACGACGTGATCAGTACTGCCCTTTGACCTGGTTCCCAACCCCCTCTACTACCACCTTCTGCGCGCCTTCAACGCTGGGTGAACCGGGACAGCCTCTACCAGATCGTGACTTTGGCAAGGACACCAACCAGGCATTCCACACCCATCGACGTTGGGAGGCTGACACCGTGCAGGGAAAGTTTGTGCAATTGGCAACAAACCCATCCAGGCAATCTTCACAATGGCGGCGACGACGGGAGCAACTAACGCTCCAAACAAAGCGATCGATGTGGACTTGGAGAGCCCGGCCAACAAGAGACCGTGCCCTTCTCCTACCAACCCCGAAGGCACCCCCCTCGCGCTCGAGCTCTTCCAATCAACGATCCAGCCACTGATTGCAAAAATAGGGAACATCGACACCCGCGTGGGCCAGGTCGAAACCGCTTTCACGGAGCGCATGCAAGAACAGGTGAACCTCCTCACGGCGATCACGAACACACAAAGCCAGCACACCACGGACTTGATAGCATTGCAGCAACAAGACAAGCTGAACAAGGAAACCATTACATCTATTCAGCAACGCCTGGCCAAGCTTGAGACCAACCCACCGAGGCAGCCAAACACGAACTCCACCACAACCGTGGAGGACAGGCGACCCGCACTAATCATGGGAGGATGGGCGGACGATCAGGATGCCAACACAACACTCCAGCTGGCCAAGGACGCGCTTAAAAAGTTGCAACTCGATGTGGACATGGAGGAAGCCTTCGTTCCGGGAGTGCGCAGAGGATATTTACTTGTAGTTGTACCCTACGGGCCCAGAAACAACGAGTCCGAAGGCAACATGTATAGCCGACTCACATCAGCCATCCAGAAAGTCAGGAAAGCTCGCCAAGCCACAGGAGCAATGAACCCAGATGGCCAACCGAAGTACCTGTGGCTAGCATACTCCCAGACACCAGAGCGCAGGAAACGAGCTCGATACGCAGGCAAGGTCAAATGACTATTGTTGGAGCAAGGCGCAGAGAAGGACGACCTGCAAGTCGAGTTTGCCACAGGCACACTTTGGTACCAAGGACGGCGCATTGCAAGCGCCACGGCGCCGCCACCACAGGGGCAAGCAACCACAAAGTCTCCGCTTGGTTGGTTGGACGCGGAAGCCGTGGGAAATTTTCACGAACAAGACCAAGGAGGCAATAGTAGCAGCGTGGCACGTTCTGCTCGACCCTTTGTTGCAGCAGTGACGCAGGAAAGCCAACCTAGCACCGAGGCAACAGTTTCACGCAAAACTTGCAACATGGAACTTGGGAGGGATTTCCGTAAAGGAAATTCCTCAAACCTTCCATCAGCTGGCAAATCACCCTCAACTGGGCCAGATTGCAACGTGCATGCTTCAAGAAGTCATCCTCGAAGAGGCAGGCCTCCAGTGTTGCAGCGAGCACAAATGGACGGTTTTGGCGCATAGAGAAGAAACAGAGTGGAGAGGCACAGGCATCGCCTTCAGAGCCCCAGACATAACGCACATAGATACACCCACCGCCGCAGCAGCCAGCATTGCAGCCACCCTACATACCAACACCGGCAACCAGATACACATCCTCTCAGCACACCTACCACACCACGCAACGCTGGAACAGACGCACCAGTTGCTGCGCACCTGGCAACGCCGCCCAGACTGGAATGAAACCTTCGTCGCGCAAAACCAGATAGCCACCACGGCAAGGGGAGAGACAATTTTGAATTGGCTCTCACAGCAAATGCAACATATACCACCACAGCAAGACAACGTCCCATACAACACAACCCGGGACCGGACCGCGTTTCCAACGAGGCCTCGAGCTTCTTCCTCTCCCATAGCAGCGCCGCATCCAAACTCATATGGACGCTGGACGACGCGCTTTACAAAGGCGTAAGCCCTGCCCACGACCTCCCAGACATCACACGGAAAGACACCCGGCCCATCACCCTGAGCAACACCATTGACAGAACCATGGCCCAGTTGCTCCTACACAGATGCAACCACACCCTGCAGCAGCAGCAGCCATCGATATACCAGTTCGCGCGCTCAGGCAAGCAAGCAAGTGAGCTCCTAACCACAACCCGGCAAATGGCAAGGATCATTTCTATGGCCAAGACTTGGTTTTGGAGAATGTCAGTGATGAACCGTTGTTAGGTTTTCGCATTGATGAGCTTCAACGTACAATTACAGCCCGGATCCCTGAACATTCCAGTCAATTTCGCAGTCGTGAAAGTGCTAATGCTATCCGATTTGCACTCTCCGGTTTTCGTGCTAGAGCTTTGCTGATTGCTCGCTTCGCGCGACCACGTCGCTTGATTGTCCCACAGCTTCAAGATTTGACATCTCAATATTTGCGGTTTGGTTTTCAATTCTCTGACCTACGACCTACTCTGATTCAGTTGCTCAGACAGTTTCACTGCTTACATCGTTGGATTCGGGTGCATCATCATATGGAGTTGCAGGAGCCATTGATCAGATGATGGTTCCCGCCTCGCGTTCCCCTACAGCCCGCTGATGAGACTGTGGGGATATGACATTCAGTCTGCCTATTGCAATTTGACACCTTCCTGGTTCTGAGCGAGCCATCTTCTTTTGACGCTTAGAACATTTTGATACAATGTCATTGCGTTTTGACTAGGCAAGACGAACATGTGTTGCTTCAGCAAAGACTTGCAGTGCGAACGTGCGTTCAAGTGCTGGCTGTGGAGTTTGTGTGTGTTACATATCAATCACTGTTGCGTTGTCACAGATTGAGTGCTCAGCTCAGACATAGGATTGTGCGCATGTCTTTTCATCTTTTAATCCTTTTCTGTAGAATGGTTGTTCTGGTTGACTTTACTGTTGTGCTTTACCTTGTGCTGTTTACGCTTTTGTTGAAGTGCAATTGATTTGAGCGATGCCTCCCAGTTGGCTGCCGGTTGGATCCCAATCCAAAGCGACGGGGCCACCGCCGCCTTTGCCACCTCCGTTACCACCTCCGTTGCCGCCTCCTTTACTTACCGCCTCCATTGCTGCCGCCTCCGTTGGCGCCGCTTCCTCCTCCTACAAGTCCTCCGCCTGTTACAACCAACACAGGGGAACAGGCGGCACGAGCAGCTTCTGCGCCTGTGGTGGAATCACAATCTAATGCTTCTCGTTTCACTCTTGAATTTGCCATGGGGTCCATGGCTGCTTGCAGAGTTCACTTCGCACAGGGAGAGGATTTCCTGGCTTCTGGGGCCCCCATTCTGGGGCAATTACAGTGGATGCAGCTGCAAGCAGAACATCAGTTCAGGATCAATAGTGGTTTGGCCACATCCTCAGGGCCTCCTGTGGCACAGTCTTTGTTGCAACCGACGACGGACATCCAGCTCCATTACGCTGCTAACACAGGACGAGCAGTAGCTGATGCGTCAACTGACGCTACGGCTTTGGCCTCAGATTCAGGTGAGGGAGCAGCAACCGCTCCGACTAGTGCGCCCGGCCCTAAGAGGATGAAGTTCACCTATCCGTATGAAGTGGACACCTCGCTTCCAACTGACAAGTGGATTCGATTTGATCATTCGAAGATAGCAAGTTTGTTTGCAAGGATTGAGATTTTGGAACTGGGTGAGTATCTGGAGCTCAGCAATCATGCCCTGTTGGAGGGTACTGGCTTTGAAGTTCCGTGGCTCCAAGACAACAAATATTACGTTGCGCCAGAGTTGACAAATTTGAAAATCTGGGCCGATGGCCAACCATTCAAGATTCAAGCTGGCATTGATTGGATGATTTTAGAGCCGATCTTTCTGCGCTTGAGATCTGCCTTGGTAGATTCGCCGTTTAGACACAGGTCTGCGTGTGAACTTCCGACAGATTACCTGCAAATTCCAACTTCGATATCTGATTACATGGTCGCGAACTTGTGGAGATTGGTTCCGGATGTAGCTGCAGCTGATGGCGCAATCTTGGGCATAGTGCCCAACGAAGTGATTGCAATGCTTAGCAAAGTCCTGCTGATTTCGGGACGAGAGGGCGGCGTTCAGTCTGTGCGGAAGCAGGCCTTTGATACAGGTAAGCATGGACTAATTATTAAGCTGGAGTCGAAGTACTGCATGAAGCCTAGCCAGGGTTTCAGTGGTGTGCGTCTCTCTGGAGCGCAGAACGCTCCCTTTGAAGGGCCGCGCAGTACCACGGAAGCTGGAGTGTCGGGCGTACTGAAGGAGCAGGCTTTGAGGCCCAGCAATTTTATGAAGAATGATCCAACGTGGATCCCTTGCGAGGGCTTCTACTCGAGGGGTCATCCGTCAGACAGAGATGAAAGTCTGAGATCAGCCTCGAAGTACGGCGGCGTAGGGTCGCCAAGGCCCTATTGTATCACGTGCCTTGTTGGACTTCGCCAGCCGAAGCACTGCGCAATAAAAGGCAAGGAGGAGTGCCTGCAGATGCCATCGCCAGTCAATTTTTCGATGCCATTAGGGCAGAGGATGGTAGGTATTGCTTTCGCAGTGCAAGTTCGTTGCCAACTGGCATTGCTGTGTTTTGGTGAAGGAAAAGCAGATGTGTTATTAAGTCTCATTTGCACTTGTCAGTTTGCATCACTCAACATTGCGCTACATGTTCACTTCTTGATTGGTTGATGTCATGTTTGCTTTCAAGAGTGAGTGGCAGTTACTGCAGAATGCTTCCTTCATGTGTCTTGCGTGCTGCCAAATCAGGATGTTTGTGCTTTTCTTCTTCTTACTAACTTACTCACCTTATTTGCTGTAGTCCTGGCCATGGATCTCTTACGATTCCACCCAGCAGTGGATGACATTCTTTCCTTTGTGGTTTTTCAAGCTGTCACCATAGGGGTGACCTACAGGATTCCAAGTGATGTACTTGGTCTTGCTCCAGATGAAGAGGAGGATGGCCTTCCGCCGTCCAGAGACACAGACGACCTGGAATTTGCAGCACATTATTTGCAGCATCAAGTAGGATTGCGTGGAACGTCTCATGCTGATTTGCAAACATTTCCATACACCTTTCGCGTTGGCCACCGATCATTCTTGGGTGTGCCTTATGTGCTTATGCAAGCTCAGCAGTTCAGACCAGTACGCATCTTACCAATGCTGGCAACCTCTAGATGGTTCCTCAGACGCTGCTTCGCCCTCGGATTTGCGTCTCCAAGAGTGGATGTGGATCGACTTCGCCATCGTCGTACTGCTCAGGATTTTCTTGACATACTGGATGGCTCATCCCATTGTGAAATCCATTGCTCTTATGATTTGATCTTTTACTTGCTTTGCCGGCGTGATAGCTCCACCACACGGTTCTATGAGGCCAATCCATTGTCACTTGCAGGAACTGATGGCTGTCTGGTCGATTGGTCATGAGCTTGTCTTACACCTGACTGTGCGTATGACGGACCCTTTGATTGAGCGTAAAACATTGCGTTGCTTTCTGTAGCTTGCGTTTGATTTTGCATCAGTGGTAGTGACTAATTGAGATGAACTCAAGCTGAAAAAACATTGCTTCAGACATGCAGTGCTGCAGTCTTGTGTTTGCAACAAGTTATCTGCTTGCGTGATTAGCTTACCGTGTTAAGATTGCGCTCAGACAGGCTTTTGATTTCTTAGCTGGTGTTGCCATGGAACCTTTTCTACCTCAGATACTACATTTTGAGCTTCCCGAGAGTTACGCTTGTCATTTACTATTCCGGACGTGTTCCTGCCATTGGACAACACGATTGTCCGAATTCCAGAGGAGCTAACAGTGCCCAATCAACCTTATTTTTCCGACCATGAGGCAAGAGGGATCGGTTACTGGCCAATCTTGGAGGGTTTCGGCGTCTTTCACCACCTGCGACCATTCAAATCTTCCAACGGATGTCACGTTTTGGCCACAAGGCCTTTGTCTATGGAACTGATCTCTCTCTTCTTGCTCTTACTCAATTTGCTGCAGTGTCTCGAGCTTGGTATCGCATTTGTGCTCTAACAGTACGTGGCAGCGAGTACTTGTTGGTCTCCCGCCTGGTTCACATCTCTGTTCGATGGAGTATTGATTACGAAGAGGTGGACGATGACCAATTCCGTTACACAGGTGAGTTTTCTGGCAGGGTCAGTCGCTTTCTTGCTTTAGGAACTGTTAGATTCCCTTTGACCTCCGAGCTTGCCTGATGCATTCTGGCTGTGGTCATTCTTCATCCATAAGGGATGATGAAGTCTGGATATCTTCATCGGAAAAATGCTTTTGATTTATGCAGTTTGCGTGAACCACATTTGCAGTTGTGGACTACATGACCATGCGTGACCATGTTTGATTATTTTGTCTTTTTGCTTCAGCTTGATCTCTTGTTTGAATTGCTGCTAAGTTTGCTATCAAGGTTATAGAGTGACGTGCTGACGCAATGCCAAGAACTTCGGACGCGCAGTTCGAGGAAGGACCGCAGATGTTTGCGCGGATGCTTCAGCAATTCCTGCCCAGTAGGGTAGCTATCAGGTTCTGCCATCGAGTTGCGGAGGTCCTATCCCAGCATCCGCGTTTCCTTACCGATCAATGCCCATGTAAATCGCGGTGTCAAGAACCTCATTGCCATCGTACTTGTGCCAGGGGTGAAGAATACCACCGTCACTGCCGTTGCCTCTTTCATCAAGAACGTGATATGGCGGCCAGGAGTGGTGTCCCATTGGCGTAGTGATCAGACTTGATATGGCTCTTCATTGCAATTCCTGACTTGGAATCACGCATCCACAATGCAGCTGATGGTCATTGCGTCAGATATAGAAAGTGACTTTGATTTGCAGCGTGCATGTGAAGAGTTCCACCTGTTGATGTGCGTTGCAAGCCTGCTGTCCTAGCACATTGTCTACTAACTGTGCAGACTGTGCATCTGTTTGCCTGTTCAAGTTTTGCTGTAGATTTCTAGCCATGTCCGACGATGTTTATCAGTGGATTTCGCAGCTTCATGCTTTGTCAGACGTTCAAGTGTCTGAACTCCACCAAGCTGTTGACCGTGAATTACACCAGAGACAATCTCACAAATCCTTTCGCCGATTTCGAAGGAAATGTATGGGTGTGGAGTCCAACCGCCTTGATGCCAGCAGTTCTGATGATGCCAATACTGCTACGTGTTGTGCAGAGAAGCCGTCATCATGTGATTGCTTATACTTTCCATGTCTGGCAACAGGCTAAGAGACGTGGAATTTTTCATATTAATCTGCGCCAGTCTACTCAGGTCATTACCCTTGACTAATGCTTACGTTGGATTGTGATGCGCTTACAAGCCCCTTTATGGGGTTTTTGTTGTTGTTAAGCCCTGACCAAAATCGAAGGGTAGTCTGAGGACATGCGTACCTGATCTTCATGTGGCTTGGAATTTGACTTGTTTTGATTTCAGGCAGCAGGGGGCACAGGCCCATGGTGGTACCTGTGCCAACGAAGCTATCCACCATGGGGGAAGCGGAGATTGATCACCTCCGTGTACCTGCTGAGGAGTGATAAGTTTTCATCTATTGTTATGCCGTACAGTTCCGGATTGTTGCTTTCCCGCTAGTGCAGTGTATTTACTACTATTCTAGAAAGCGCTGACATCCAGGTTGCGACTTGGAGATCCAACATGAGTGTCTTGCGTCGGATTTGCGTGAGTGGTTTGCAACAGTCTTGCGTGTGTACATCTTGATGAACATGTGCAGTGCAAACATGTCCACCTTTGTGAGATGTATTGTTTTGCATCTGGTTGAACAATTTGGTTGATGATTTCCTTGGTTGACAAATCTCTTGGCAAAACCTTTGGAAATTTCAACCTAACCCAAGCCCTGAGTTTACAGAAGCAGACTACAACCAGTACACCTTCAACCTCGAACCGGACATTGGCAAAAGGATGCACTAGCGTGCAATGAAATTGTGAACATCTCCTCCATGTTGTAGTAGTAGTAGTAGTAGTAGTTGTTGTTGTTGTAGTTGTTGTTGTTCACCTGCTTCCGCGTGTGGCTTTGCTTCTGTCCTGTCGGAGCGCGACGCTTGTTGTTGATGTGTGTTGTTGTTGTTGCTGCTGCTCGCTGGCCGTTGCGTGAGGGATGCTTCCTCTGCTGGTGCCTCCGGTATGCTCTCTGTGTCCGTGTCTGTCTCGCGTTGTGGTGGTTGTGGGGGCTGTGATTGTGATAGTGGTGGTGGCTGCGGTGTGCCTGCTTCCTGTTCTTGTGGCGTCGTTGTCTGGCTGCAGCTTCCTGTCCCTGTTGCATTTGTGGTGATTCTTGGCATGCCTGTGGGTGTTGCTCCGCTGGATCTGCCTCCTGCGGGGTGGCTGCATTTGTTGGCCTGCGTGTGCTGTAGTTTTGCCAGGAATTGTTGCTTCCAGTGGGGAACAATGCGAGGGCACCTGCTGGTGCCCACGGCTCTGCCGGTCATGATGATTATGCTTCTGGTTGTGGAGGTGTTGTCGGCGTTTGCTCTGTTTGCTGCGTGCCTATTTGTGGAATGCTCCGCGTCTGCGTCCATGGATCTGGCATTTTGGGTAAGGGTGCTAGTGTGCCCTTGGCGTGGAGCGTTTTTGCGTTTCTGCTCCTCCTTCAACAGCACAGTGATCTGGAATTATTGGTCGCGCTTCATACGCCATGGTCGTGTGTGCGTTATCTGGCCGGTTGTGTTGAGCTTTTAAGCCCCCTCCGCAAATGGCTTGCGGATCTTGCGTCTTGGCGATGCTTGCTACATTGGTTGTTGTGACGATATGAGGTCCTCCTTGGGTGTGCTTGCTACATTGATTGCTCGATGGAGTTATTGGGCTAGTAATGCTTGGAGTTTTGAACTCCCTCCTCAGTTGGCCTCTTGATCTTGCGTGTTGTGTATGCTTGCGCTGGTAATGCTTGGAGTTTTGAACTCCCTCTTCAGTTTGCCTGTTGATCTTGTGTGTTGTCTATGCTTGCTACATGGGTTGTTGTGACGATATGAGGTCCTTGTTGGGTTTGCTTGCTACATTGATCGATGGAGTTATTGGGCTGATTATGCGCGGAGTTTTTGAGCTCCCTCTGCACCTGGCCTGATGATTTCGTGTGTAGGCTAGCCTGCTACAGTGTTTGACGTGGCGATATTCTTCTGGTTGCGTGCGCGTGCTACATTGGTTGCGGGCTGAGCCCCTTCTGCAATCAACTTGTTGATCTCCTATGTTGTGTAAGCTTGCTACATTGATGTGAAGCCATGGGTGCGTTCGGGAATCTAGTGTGGTAGACGCGCCGTGCTAGCCCTCGGCGCGGGTGCACGCGCGCGCCCTCTGCGCTTGGCTCAGGGATTTTCTATTGGGGTTAGGCCCTCTGTGCTTGGAGTTTTGCTCCCTCGGCGCTGGCCCACCCATTCGACAAGCTTGAGTCTTGTGTGTGGTGGATGCTTGAAGCTGGTGTGTTCTCCATGCGTAAAGCTCGCTTACATTTGTTCGTGCTTTCGATGCGTTCCTTAAGCTGCAATTTGATGAGCTGTTGCTCAGTATCGTCCATGTTTGCTGGCTTTGGTTTGATTTTCAACTTGATGGTGTTTGTTGGCGATCCCTGTCTACGTTAGCTAGATCCCCCAGTTGAAAACTGTGATGGAGGGGGGCGATGACGCCTGCGGAGCCCCCCTGACAAGTTGAGAGGGACGTGGGAGGCAGGCCGCGCCGTAAGTGCTGGTCAACACTCACTCACTCATTCATTCACTCACTTTTAGACCCCTTTGAACTCGTCTTGTAGACCTTCCCGGCCTTAACTCGCTTTAATTCCTCTTCTATACTTCCCCGCAAGCATCTCGGGTTCCGGCCTCTGCTCCCTTTAGTCTCCTCTTCTATAGACCCTTGAAACTCCGGCGAACCTCTCTTCCCTTGGCCTCTCTTCCTACCCTCTTGCGAGCATATCGGCCCCATTCTCTCTCCCTTTAAGCTCCTCTTCTAGATTTCGCCGCGAGGGATAACCTGAGGATGTGCATCTCGCGCGTGGAGTCCAGTGAGCAGGAACGCTACCTGTTTTTGCAGGCCGCCTTGAAATAATACAAGAGGTGCTTGCGTGATTGGTTGCGGAATGGTGCCGACCTCACTCGAAGCACTGCCAACCATCCGGAGTGGGTCGCGCTCGAGTGGGCTCTCGTTTCCAGCGCCAGTCCGGACGTCCTGAGATTGCTCACTGCCGCAAGAATGGCCGAGCGATCTGCCGGGTCCTGTTTGTGCGGCGGCCGAACTGGACAGTATTACGCCCACGTGTTCAGCAAGCGCGCAAGGAAATTTGCTCGCCAGCTCAGGCAGCAAGGGCGAGAACATCATCTGTTTTTGCATGCGGCGGGAAGTCTCTACTAAGTGTGTGTGCAAGCTTGGCTGGGTCGACAAGTTCCGGCACACTTCGTGCGATCCGCTAAAGATTTTCTTATAGGTGGGCGCGTGAGCCTCACGCGGATGAGGAGCTGCTTCGCGTGCCGAGGCTGGCCGGCGTCATTCGGCCGTGTTCGCCCACAGTCGACCGCCTGGTCACGGTGCCTGCGGCTTTTCGCGTGAAGAGGCCGACGAGTTGGGATTCCAGGCTGCCTTTGCCGAAGCAGCGTCCGTGTTATGGGGCAGAGAATGTCGAGAACTGCATGGAGGCGGCTTGGATGGGACGGCTGTCGAGTTCTTTCCGCAGATCTGGTCGCATGCTTACACGGAGAACGTGATTGCCGCCGACAACGAAAGCGTCTCGGTGGCAAAAGCGGCTTTGGGCGGGCAGGTGCAAATGCTCCGCCATTTCTTTGAGTCGGAATTGTGTTCCGTTTCTATTGCTCGCCCGAGCATTTACGAGCCGGGCCGCTTGATGTCACGGAGTACTGGACTCTTCGTGAGTACGTGGAGTTGGCTGCTTCGTGCCGCATCCAATTTGACGAGATGCCAAGCCGTGCGGGCGTGTATTTCCGACCCGGAAACGTTGGAGGCCTGCGCCTTGCCTTCGGTTCTACGGGTGGAGACGAGGATTCCTTGCGTGGTGTGACTCTGGAATGCAAGCCTTTCAGTGTGTTTGGCCTGAGTCGCTGGAAGAGTCAGTTGCGGCTGATCGATTCGAGTTAAAGCGGGCAGTCGGACCGTGTCTCGGAAATTCTGAAACACGGTTCCTGACGAGTTCAGTCACCTGTTCACACGCAGGAGAGTTGGATTGCCGCATCACCCGGACGTGGCTCGGTGGCCTCTGCGTGCTTTTCTCGAAGCTCGAGCACAAGGGGTCAAGGAAACGGAACTCAAGCAGAAGTTGCTAGAGTGTCGGTCGGCCTTGAGAGAGTGGGAAGCCACATGTGTGAAGAGTGTGCATCATGCAGTCAGTCTTTTTGATTCCGAGCAGTTGCGATGTCTGAACGAAGATTCTTAATTGGCGCCCGGTCTGACCGTGCATGACCTTGTTGGGGAGTTGCGGCAGACCGCCGGTGTGATCTGGAATCCTCGGTGAGTGCGGCCTATATGTTGCTGTGAGCATCTGAATGCATTGCCTCAGCAGGCCCAAAACACTTGTACAGCGCCAGCCACATTTACCCGGAGAATGTAATTCTGCAGATATATATATACACATACATACACTTATATACACTCTTGCTTCATTCAGTTCACTCTATCTGCACCACGTGCTCTCCATTTCGTCCCCAGTTATCGTCTCATCTTCTTGTTCTCCTTTATTTCTGCGGGCGACGGCGTCCTAATGTTATCTCACTTGGATTCAGGTTAAGCTACACATGTGGGGGTTTCCGGTCCATTAATTTCAAATATACATTCTTTTATAAAAGCCATTCAAAAAACTCAAGTCTCAAGAAATCAAGGAGATCCCTAATCCTTGCGAGTCGTGCTAAAAACCCTCCTAATTCAGAGAATATTTTGGGGGGTTTGAGATTATAGGGGAAGCGATTAGGTAGTTAGCTGTTGGGAGTGGGAAGGGCACCAGGGTTGAGAGTTACCGTTCTCCAAGCCCCATGAGTCGCCACTTGACGTGGCCTTTGGGCTGGCAGTTCGCCCCCGCATGGTCTGTCAGGAGCATTTAGCTTGAAAAAGAAAAGAGACAAAGAGAGAGGGAGACAGAGAGAGTGAGAGGGTGAGAGTGAGACGGAAAGAATAACAAGGAGGCCAAGCCATCTTATTTTGGAGCCAATTGAGCAAGGTCCGGTATGTTGGGTCCACGACGGGCTCGTCTG
>CAJNIZ010010075.1:0-12590 GCA_905231905.1 Symbiodinium pilosum
CCCAAACCCTGAACCTTAAACCGTAAACCGGAATCCCTAAAGCCTAAACCCCTAAATGGCCAGCCCCATCATTCCCTTTGCAATCCCCGGGTCCCTGACGGTCCCTCTTCTTCAAAAAGTCTCAGATACCCATACACCAGCCAAAAGATCCCAATAGACCAATGTAGGTAACATAGGCTTTAGGGCTTAGGGCTTAAGGATCCGCAAAGCCTAATGTAGGCCACATAGGGTATAGGGTTTAAGGATCCAAATAGCCCGATGTAGGTAATATTTGTAGACTTTAGGGCCCTTTGTAAGTATGATTCGTATACATGGATCCCTAGGGCAGCTGTTCTAGACGAGCGGCTCTGCATGCAGCTCAGCACATGCGATGCGCGAACCCATTCCTCGGCAGTGGATCGGAATTCTCTGTAAAACTGCAGATGCTGGGGGCCTTCCAAACATAAGAAACCCTATGACCCTTATGGGAGGTACCACCGTCCCCCCCCCCCTCGAAATGGGCTCTGGCTTTGGGAAACTCCCCGTTAAGGCTCGAGCCTGTGCAGCTCAAACATTTTGATCTCAAGAGCTATAGTATGAAGCAGGCCAATTAAGTAGCGTTTGCTCGGTGGTTAAACCCAGCTAGATAACATTCCTTATATAAGATACTATACCCCAAAAGGAGGATATAATCTCACTGTATATTGGGTACCATAGTATCCCCAATTAGAATACTCAATTAAACAAATCAGAGCTGACCAAGTCAGTGTCCACGTGCAGCTTTAGCTTTACTTTGCTTACTTGGGTAATGTTCGTTGAGTGTTCTGTGGAAGCTCACGCATGAAATTCTTGCTAGCACCGCCCAAAAATGTCTCAACCCCAACCCCCTTGCCTCAATCCATGGTATCACCCCCAGCCCGCAGCAGACCACAGTTGAGTGGGGGCAAGGCTGCACTATAATCTTTGTGGGGCTAGAGGCCCCTTCTAGAATCCCGTAATCAGGATTCTGCAGTATGGGGGTCTATTTCGGGCCTCTCCATGTTGGCTAACGCCATACGTTGCATGCTACTCAAGCACATGTCGCTAGTGCAGGGGCCTAAATTATTAACAATATTTTGGCCCTAGATTCTTTGTAAAAGTATGGTATAGGCTATAGGGTACTCCAGACAAACCTCAAGTTCATTGCAGCCCTGCATTACATCTCCCGAAAAACGGAGCTAGAACCATCACTCAAGCGTGCCCAACAATGAAACCCCCCAATAATCCCCTAGGCTCCCCATGTAGTAGTGGTTTCATACTGAAGGAGTTCCATGCTTTGGATCCCTTAGGAGAACCATCACTCAAGTGTGCCCAAGAATATCCCTACACCCTAAACCTTACACCCTCAACCCCGAACCCAAAACCCCTAAAACCCTAAACCCTAAACCCCTAAACCCCCAAACCCCTAAACCCCCCAAAAAATGTCCGGAGCTCTCCAGCTTTGTCGAAGGCGTCAGCCAGAGAGTTGAAGGTGACCTTGTTGAGCAACGCGAGGTCAGACGGGTCTGGGGTTTAGGGGTTTAGGGCTTAGGGGTTTAGGGGTTTAGGGTTAAGGGGTTTAGAGTTTAGGGGTTTAGGGTTTATAGGGGTTTAGGGGTTAAGACTGAGAGCTTAGGTATAGGGATAATGGAAAAGAAAGCGGAAACTACCATATCATAGGGTATATAAGGGGTTATCTAATGGTTATATTGGGATAATGGAAAAGAAAGTTGAAACTACTATAATGGGGTTATATGGGGCTTAGGGTTTGGGGGTTTCGGGGTTAAGGAGTCCCTATAGATTGGAGCTTACCCTGGGGCTCAGAGGACTATGATGGGCTTTCTGGGGGAACGTTTGGGCTTTGGGGACAAGGTTCAGGGTCTCACTATGGGGGTCCAAGAGCCTTAGGGTAGGGAGTTTTCCATGTTGCGTTTTGTTGGGTTTCGAGGCTTAGGATGCCTAAAAGGGGCTGAACACTTGCAAACGATGAATCATATAGATAGGGAAGCTTTTGAGGAGTCTTACGGGCGCGTAGGAGGGCCTCAATGATTGCCATAGGGATTTTGAGTTGAAATGTGCTAAAGGGTGCCCCTTCCAATCTAAACCCTAAACCCTACACCCTAAACCTTCGGGAGGTTTGGCTGAATTCAGGTGTGGGATCCGAGGCTGCGAGCCCTAGTGGTCCCAATGAGCTAGAGTCTAAACTCCTAGTATCCCCCTAAATATCCCCTATAGTAGTCCCCTATATTATACAAACCCCTATATGACCCCCTTTAAGGAGTTTAGACTACAGCTCAAATGATCATGTCCTACGAAAGGTCGAGTTCGAGAAGAGAAAACAAGCTGGTACTTTCCCTACGTAGGGGAACCCCAATATAGATCCCAAAATACTACAGTCCTTGTTACGGGGACCCCCAAAAAAAGTCGCCCTAATTTCGGGAAACCCCCAGCTTAAGTTGCGTTACCGGTGGGACTGTGTCAGCGGGCATTGCTCCCCCAAAACACAGCAATTCACCACGCTCAAACCCTCAATGACTTTCCCAGCTCCGGGAGGCCACTCTTTAGGGTTTAGGGGTTTAGGGTTTTAGGGTTTAGGGGTGTAGGGCTTCAGGGTTTTAATGATCCAGGCGTGATTCGCTCTTCCAAATCCCCTGGTGCCTCGTCCGGGTTGTCGGCTGTGCCCCACGACTGCACAAGCTGCTCCCCCAGGCGCCAGCTGTTGCCTTGTTCTCACATTCTCACAGAAAAGGCTTCATCCAAATCTAGAAAGGGCCTCGGACGCACGAGTTCTTTGCGGAATCTTAACAACAAGCCATGCCAAACCTAAAGTGGAACTGCATTACCGGGTCAATGTACGGGTTTGTCTGCCACAGCTTGCGTCAGGAAACGACTTTCGCTCAGGCACAGCCAGCAAGCGAGGAACCTCTTGTACCACATGCTGGACTAAGCTCTGGATGTATTTTGGCTGATATGATGCAAGCACGATTTCAGTATTTGGGAGGAAGACCACTACAGACGGAACGGCATTGTCAGCAGGGATCATACCATCTACGATAGCACGCCCTTTGACTCAAAAGACCTTTTAGTCTTGGCAAACAAGGTATACTATACCCCGCTATGTATATATACACCAACATACTATAGTAGTTTCCGTTTCCGTTTCCTTTTCCATTATCCCCATATACCTTTTGGGTCTACGCATGATATGGGCAGGGCCACGGCTGTTTCCCCAAAGAGTGGGGGTCTTGGGGAGCCTGGCTCAGGTTCGGAGGAGCTTATGGGGTATGCGGGTTCCCCGTTAGGGTGATACAGGGATCATATTTCGAAGTATCCCACATGGGCAGCATGTCGTCTCTGTTATACAAACACTGAGCTTTGACGTTAATAACTGTCAGCTCTGTGGAAGAATGGCCTTCCCTGTCAGCCTTTCAGTTCTACAGCACCCTAGACGTTACGGTTTAGGGCATATGCCCCAAATTCCCACATGGGCTCAAAGCATCAGCTAGCCCCCATACAGCCTATACACTTCCATTTCGGGAACTTCCCATAGCCTTAGCGGCCCCAGCTGCCCCGCGCACAGCATGCAACCACCGAGTTGACGGAGACGATGTCGGGCTGAACTTTCATGGCTGGGATGTGGTGCATCAAGACCTGGTGAGGGTTTCTGGGGTTATGTTGGGATAATGGAAGAGAAAATGCAAACTACGATTGAAGGTTGAGAGTTTATGGTTCCATGCCTTCATCCTCCCTCAACCATCCTAATCTGCTCTGTCTTCGTAACCCCAAGGGGTCAAAACCCCATATTCCACCAGTTTCCATTTCATTGTCGATTTTCTTTTCCATTTGATTCTCCATTATAGGGGGAACCCTAAACCCTAAACCTCAAACTCTAAACCCTAAACCCCAAACCCCATATCCTAAACCCTAAACCCTAGTACCCCACAAAATACTGTCTTGAGGGCCTCAGGTCCACTTCTTTAGGCCCTCCAAAGGCCTAAGTGGTAAGCCGCCGGGTTTAGGGATTACTTGGAGGGTCAGGGGGGACTTAGTAAGTAGGTAAATAATGGTAATAATGAAAAAATGGATTTCACCATAGTATTCAGGGTTTAGGGTTTAGGGTCAGGGGCACTTAGTAAGTAGGTTCATAACCCCTATAAGCCATATAATAGTTCCAATTATCCCCATTACTAACCTACTTATCCCCCTGACCCTCCAAGTAGGGTTCAGGGTTCGGCTTGTAGGGCACCGCGTTTCTGCCTCCTGTGAAATTAAACCATGTCACATGACTTGGGTTTTCGTGTGAATGCTTTATTTCTGCGAGAGTTGACTTTGGGATCTGAAGCAGGGTTCAATCTTGAGGAGATCCTCGTGCGGGCAATTGAAAACGAAACGGCGAGCGTGAAGACGAGATCGTAAGTTTAGAAATCATGTGCAGGTAGATGCTCATAGCGTTGGTTACAGGTATGGTGGGTATAGTAGTGATCAGCATCAACAACAAACTGTAAGCCCTAAACCCTAAATTCCACCAAGAAAGGCTCAGGTGGCCCTAAACCCCTTTAAACCCTCAAACCCACACCCGAACATCCGAAAGTGCAAGCCCCTCTTTAAAACCTACACCGCAAACCCGAATGAACCCTAAATTTAGCTACTGCTGGTTAGCAGGGTATAAGGGAATACGTTATATAGGGATGATATAGGGATTATAGTTGAAACTTCCTACTGATCACCAGCAAGATTAGCTACTCAGCTGAGCCAAGAGTAACCTCGAAGGCTTCCTCTGCGCCATCGCAGGTGGCCAGGACGCCATTTCCCAGCAGCACGTTGGGCACAACGCGCTGCGTGGGTAAGCCCACCAGGAATCCTCCAATGCGTATTTGGAGGGTCAGGGGGACTGAGTAAGCAGGTCAACAACCCCTATAGGCCATGTAATAACTTTAAATACCCCACCTTGTAAGTCCTCATGACCCTTCAAGTAGGGTTGAGGGTGTTCAGCTTAGGGGCCTGCCAGGAGTCCTGGAAGAATGCCGTTGTTGTGGCAACTTCAATTGCCAAAGTTTGACATTGGGCGGCCTGAAACCCTGGACAACTCCAAATTCTGCTGGCTTTATATGGTCCCCCTAAAGTAGATAGAATATGGGGTACATGGGGATATTATTGTAATATACCCGTAGCCATATTTGATTTACTTCAGGGGGACTATAGATTCATAGGTGTGTAAGAACCAAAAAAAGTGTCTGTTGAGGACAGCTCTAGTTTCGAGCGCTTCCAGATTTTGAGCCTTGCAAGGTCTCCGTTCCACAACGGCAGTAAGATTGACCAGCATTCTGCAGCATGCTCAACACTGGAAGCCTGAAACCCAGGGTATGTATGTCTGTATGTATGTATGTATGTACGTACGCATGTATGGATGTATGTACGTAACGTATGTACGTATGTACGTATGCACGCACGTACGTATGTAGGTAGGTATGCATGTAGGTATGTGCCCGAAACCTCCAGGACTGAATCCTGAATCCTTCAGCCCCCTACGCCCTCAACCTACAAGGCTTTTTGCCCACTCAACCCCCTGACAGATTGGTGCGAAGTTTAGGTTCTACTGTAAATGATTAGTGATTAGAACCAACATAAGAACATCATCTGACTGTATGTTGTGGACTACCTAGGCCCCATGTGTCCTTCCTCTTCGGGGGGCTTGTGTCCTACCCTCTTGCTAATGGTTCATTTTCCAGCTCGCACATCCCGATCCGATCATCCGTGGTATGGTTGTGCGCGTTTATCTATATCATTTCAGCATGTGAGCAAAGGAATGAAAGCAACCAAAGATGCACGCAATCAAAATGAAGAACCCCACAGCAAGACACCATCCATTCACAACTTCCCGCCTCAAAGAGCCGGCATAAGGTAGATTTCTACCCAAACAAGGACATCCAGGGCCAGGTTAGATGTTCACCCCAAAAACCTAAGCCTAAAAGCCCCAAACCCCAAGCCCTAGGCCCCATAAAAATGCTACTCAAATCTTCTCAAGAATCCAAGGGCGGAATCCCAGCGGTTGCCATCTCGAAAACCAAACCTGATTTGCTAGCAACGAACTTGCGGCTTTAGGTAGGGTTTAGGGTTTAGGGTTTAGGGTTTAGGGTTTAGGGTAATAACCCCCTATAACAGTCCTCTGTATAATACCCTATACAAACACGCCAGACTGTATGGCTTCCCACAAACCTTAAGCCTCAACCCTATAAACCGAGAGTTCGGACCTTCGTCCTTCCAAAAGCTTCAGGTTTTAGGTGCAGCTTCGGGACTTAGGGCCACTTAAGGCTCAGGGTTTAGGAGGGGATTGGGCATGGAGCTTCGGTATACTTACTGGTTCTGAGTAGGGAAAAGGAAAACTATTGTACAGGGACTATATTCCCTTATTCCCTGCTAGGGGTCTTGACATGACCCGTGGATTTTGGAGGCCCTGTCGGCATTCTTCAGATGCTGCGGGCTGCAAATTACGGGCAAGTTGTGGACAGGATGTAGGAGTTACGGCTTTCTAGGCATGACCGGATCTTGCGAAGAGTCAGACACGTCTCAAACCCTTGAAATATTGAACGTAAGATGGTAGAGTCAACGTGAGACCTTCCGGCACATTAAACAAAAGCCCTACACCCTGCATCCTAAACCCTGAACCCTGAACACCGAACTTAGCTCGCTATGCCCAGAACTCACTCAGTCGGGACTTTTGATCTTGCTCGTGGGGAAGCCGTCAGAGGCTATGACAGGATTACACGTCAGGCAGTCTGTGCCTAGGGTCTAAGGTTTAGGGTTAAGAGTATAACAGAAACTTAGCGCCCCTTGAAACTGAATGCAACCCCGTGCAGCCTGAGCCCCAAAGGCATCTACGTTAAAATAATGCTAACTGCACCAACTATTAGAATCATGATGATGTTTATGGAAAACTCGCCAAAAGATATGAGAGTTTCTAGAAACTGTGTGCCTACTTCTGGGGGCCCTATAGCAAGGATTACATTAACATGCGGTACCTAAGCGGACCGTGGTTTTTAGGCAGAGCCCTAGGCCTTACAACTCAACCCCCAAAATCCCTGACATCCCCAAACCCTACTAAGTCTAACCCCAAAAGAGCAGAACCCTAACCCAAGGCTCTACCCCAAAGTGGGCATTTCTCAGGACACTCCCTATGAGTCCAAGTACATAGGAAACACTCAAATATGTGCCTGAGTTCGTTTGGGATCTAAATTATGAAAAACCTTTCCTTAGGGTCTTCCGAAAAATTAGAGGTCCATTTGCAATTGGGGTGGGGGGGGGGGGGTGCCGCAGAAGGGCAACAGTAGATGGTGGTCTGAGTTTGTAGCGGGACGCCTTATTTGTGGAGACTCTTCGAGACCCCCAACCCTAAACCCCTAGAAACGAATCCTCTAATTCCCCTGGACCCTAAACCCTAAACCTTAAAACCCCCAATCTAAATCCTCCCTTTAGACCCTAGACTCTAAACCCCCAGAACCTAAATTCTCTAATGGAAAAGGCAAACAAGGCGCAGAAAGTTAGCCGCAGAAGTCGCGGAGGCATCGAGTTGACGAAGCCTCCTCTCTTGCTCGATGAGGATGGCCTGCAATTATAGTCCCCCAGGTTTAGGGTTTAGGGTTTAGGATTTAGGGTTTAGGATTTAGTCCCCCTTAAGTAGATAGAATATGGGGTATATGGGGATCTTACTATATAGGTTTACCTGGACCCCAGAAGCATGTAAACAAAAAACCACAGTCATGGCTGGAATTATGGGTTTAAGGCGATGATTTTGCATACTTTGGGGTTTAGGGTTTAGGGCTGAGGGTTCATAAGAGCAGTTTTTTTGTGGTTGAACCTAGTAAGATTATATTCCTGAAAAAAGATCCAATACCCCAGAAGGAGGATATAATCTTACTCTATATTGCGTACCATAGTATCCCCAAAATAAAATACTACTCATAAGGGTTTAGATGTAGAGTTCAGGGTTTGAGGTGTAGCGTTTAGGGTTGAGAGTTTGAGCTGTGGCCTGCCATTAGGTTGTAGGGCTTGGGGTTCATAAGGGTTTAAATTTAGAGTTCAGGGTTTAGGGCTAGTTAAGCGTTAATGGTGTAGAGTCTAGGGTCTAAGGTTTCGAGTTTAGGGTACAGGACTTAAGGATATGAATGACCATAGAAACAATGGTACTGCGAGTACTAGGACTGAAAAACATGGGTTGTGTCTCATAATGGAAATCCCTGAGCCCTAAACCCTTAACCACAAACCTGTCCTACATTCGTGATACCCTTACCACACCCCGCGAGTGCCTGGATTTCAACTTAGGGTTGTTGGATTAGGATTTAAGGTGCTAGCCTCAAGACAACCCAGCAAAGCTGTGCCATCATCGTCCATTTCTTGACCACTCGTGCTTCTTTTGGCAGGGTTCTGAGCTAGGATAATGAAACTAAGTCTACGCTACAGTGATTACTTACCTAGCCCACCGTAATCCCGAATCCCTAAAACTCAGAAAGCTCCAACGAACCACTAGTAATTTGAAATACCTTGGGCACTTTGGTACCTCAACCCTAAACCGTTGGCTGAACTCCTATGGAATCGCTCTATGTGGTAAACTGCATCACCTCTATCACCATCCCGACAAAATGAAGCATTTCAAAACCCTGAAATACCCATGCCCTTAACCCTTAGATGCCTTAACCAAAAACCTTAATTCAACTCTACACCCTAAACCTTAAACCTAGCCCATACTTAGGTCCTCAGGTCCTGCCTGTTCCCAAAAGTTGGACCTCGCCGAAGCTCCCAAAGTGGTGCTAAGGCATGGGGTGTCTGCCTGGATTACCAAAGCAGCTGGGCTTAGCCATATAAATGCCAGTACCCGAGTAGTCTGTAATGATTTCGATGCACTCTAAACTCCTTAAAGCGGGTTATATAGGTAGGGGATTATATAGGGGGCTACTATAGGGGCCATTAAGGGGTATCCTAGGAATTTAGACCATAGCTCGCATGGATTCCTAGATCTTTACCATTGTTTGGTATCTAGGTACTTGAACCCGAAGGGCAAAGCGCAAGGTCTAGGGTTCAAGAGTTTGAGACTTAGAGTTTAGAGCGGGTGGGTGGTTCAGGGCTTAGGTCTTAACCATCTTGTCCTACCGATTTCAATTCAGGGCTCGAGGTCTAGGACCGCTTGCTGAGGTTTAAGGTTCAAGGTCACAGGCATGGGGTCTGAGGCTTATCCCAAAACCCTAAATCCAACTTGCTTTAGGACAGCATGATCACAGAGATGCTGGGAAGCAGCAAGAGGAGATTCCCTTCACCCGCGAACCCGAAATCTTTCACTTCAAGCATCACAGCCCTCCTATCCCTCTATGCTATCTTATTCAATCTCTCCTCACTCCTTCATGGGTTTGAATAAGAGCTTCGGGCTTCTTGCTCAGGTTTAATCGGTCCACCTAGACCCTAAGACGCCGAGGGCTTAGGAGCTGCGGAACCTTCGTGGCATCCTCGCGCGCTAGCAGAGAAAAGCTTGAATCAAAAGACAGGGTGGGCATATGAGCTAAATTCTGAAACTCCTTTCAGGAGGTTATATAGGAGATTTTGTAGGTGACTACTTTAGGAGTTATTTAAGGGGGATACCAGGAGATACGACTAGCTCATATGAGTCGATAGTACCCCTATAAGTACTGGACATGGGTGCCTTAATATTGAGAAGATATTAGGGACTATACAAAACTGCTACAGGGACCCTTCTGTTCACCCTCAATGGTCCCTTTGTACTTCTGATACTGACATTGACAGTAGCCTCTATTGATCGCACGGAATGGGTCTTGCTTGCACCACATACTGGCCAGAAACCAGGAAGGTTTTGGGTTTAGCGTTTAGGGTTTAGGGCACAAAATGCAGAATTTTCTGCTTGCAGGTAGTCCAGAATGGGATCCCCGGCTAATACATCGAACGCTCGCAGTACAGGGGACATCCAGGAACAGATTGCATGCTATGCGTGGACACCAAACCTTCAATCATGGCCTTGATTTAAGCAATAGAGCCCCCTAAATCTGAATAGAAGTGTGGTGAAGAGATATAGATATAATTAAAGATATATATGTATATAGGTATCTAAACCCTAAACCCTATACATGGTCAAAAGTGACACTACCAAATCTTTGAAGACATAACTTTGGCCATCCTTCCTGGGAGTTTCGCATAAGTCTGCCAAGGCTTACGTATGTAGGCCTACTGGGGAATATATACGGATTATATAGGGGATCATATAGGGTTATACAGGCACTATATAGGGATGATGGAACAAATCATCAAATTTGACCTTCGTGTACTCAAGCACCATGATTCCCAGGATTTACGGTACTTCAGGTCACGCACCCGGTAAACCCCTGCAATGCCTAGTTTCTGTTGTGTTCTCTATGTTCTTTCCCATTTGAATCTCCATCATCCAGTATACCCCTGCATCACCCCAAATCACCCTAGCTAACACCATCCTACCCTAAACTCTAAACGTCCCAAACATACACATATCCTAAACCCTGAACCCCTAAACCCTAAATCCTGGATCCTAAACCCTAAAACCCTGAACCCTAAACTCTATATTTATAATCTCCCATATACATATATATATATGTATGTTATATAGTATACACATACACTGCAGTGCAGAGGTTAATGGAAGCCTTGATCGACTGCTTGCCCATGGCGAAGAAAAGGCGTGCGGCGCCATGCCAAACCCCTTTGCGGTCCTTGGGTCTTGAGATTTAGGGTTTAGGGTTTGGTAGTTTCTCCAAATAGGGGGGTCCCAATATAGACCCCAAAATGCTACAATCCTTAATTTTCTTTACGTATATTTTTGCCCCTTTGCCAAAAACCTCGGTCTTCAGATTTGGTAGTTTGCCAAAATACGGAACCCCAATATAGACCCCAAAATACTATGCTCCTTATTATGGGGACCCCTTCAAGAAGGTACCTCTAATTTTGGGAAAACCGCAGTCATAAACCCTAATGCCTCGACCCTATATACCCTAATTTTGGGAAAGCCCCATTTCAAGGTGAGGATGTAGGGGTGCTTGGGTTACCCAGACCTGACAAGTAAATCAGCGGATTAGGGTTTAGGATCTAGAGGCCTTTAACGGCCCCCCAATCACAGATATAAGGCTATTACTACGGGTATCCGGGAGGTCTACACAAGGGTTCGGGGACATGATTTTATGGCAAGAAGTATTCCGAATTCAGCCCTGCAAGCATGCCCTTCTAGGGGTACAAGTGTCTCGGGAGTGATTTTCATACAAAGCGCAGTGCAGAACTGAAATCCGCATATTCTTGGGCTCGTGGTATGTACTCAGTACTCTGTAGAGCTCTTTGGTTCCTGGCACACGAATAGACCTATGTACAATAGCCCTGAATTTGCCTTGAGTAGGACTAAGTTGGGCAGAAGTAGTATAGGGGGGTAAACCCGAAATGCTACACCCTAAAGGAATCCCAGTGCGCCCTAAACCTTAGACCCTCCATGCGGAAAGTGGGGAAACAAAGACTGTTTGTACAGGCCAAAACTCGCAGGCGGCAATCACAGAGCTGCACGCAAAGGCATCTACCTCGCATGTGGGTTTCGCACAGCAATCGCTGTCACTGGATGGGTAGTCTGGGTCGTGCCGTCAGATGTTTTGTGCGCAAACTGAAGTGAGGTCCTGTCTGACCCCCAAACAAGAAAAAATAAGTATGAGAAAGATTTCCTCAATCAAGGGCCTCCACAAAACGCACGAAATTCTTGGAATACCTTCCAGAACACACTGCGGAACTTTCAAGGGAGCACCTTCAACGCTGATGCGACCGAAGGATCTCTAGTGATTCCTCAGATCCCAAGATTGGCTGATTTCCCTGCACGTTCATTTCAACACTGCGCCTCAAAACTGTCCCAAACACGAGTCCGATTGCTCAAGCGTCTCTTTACTGAGATTGTTGGGCTCTTTAGTGGCCAGCTTCAATCATCAATGAATTGAGAAGGCTAGCAAAGCAGATGCGTGCAATGAGCCACCGCTGCTTTTCTAGGCGGCAAGTAAAACCTAAATAGAGTGGCGCCTTACTCTTCTGGTCTACATTCTGAGTGGGAGCGGAAGTTAGCAAAAGCTTAAATTAGCAAAAGCTTCACAGAGCGATTTTAGGGAAGGATTTCGACGACAAAGTAGAGACTGTCATGAAACTCGTGAGTGCCAACCACAGGGGTTTGGAGGGTCAAGTGGAGGGATACTGTAGCCCCTTCATCCCCAGACCTCAACCTTAAACGCTGAAGCCCATAACCTAAACAATGAACCCTACACCCTGAAGCAGAAACAAATCCTTGCAAAGCCCTTCTTATAAGCCCAATGCGCCAGCCATCCACCGAAACATCCCTGAGCAGGAGGTCTGAAAACCGAACGTCATTGAACCATCCAGTCCCGAAACCCTGAAACCCTACTACAAAAAAGGAATACATGTCGGTAGGTCTGGACATATCTACATCTATATATATATATATGTATACACGTCTCTCTCCTTCTCTATCCTTCTCTCTCTCTCTCTCTCTCCCTCCCTCCCTCCCTGCCTCCCTCCCTCCCTCC
>CAJNIZ010010078.1:0-12589 GCA_905231905.1 Symbiodinium pilosum
GCGGGCGCACAGCTCAACCAGAAACAAAACATATGGCAGCAGCGGATGAGGAAGAGGCTCGACCCAATGCGGCGCAGGAAGAGGACAGACCAGCTGGCCAGTCAGCTGTTCGGCCAGGTCATATGAAGTCGATCGGCCAGAGCACAAAAACAGAACATACTGCAGCAGCAAGTGAAGAAGAGCCTTCACCCACCATCGCAGAGGAAGACGGTGCACCAGGTGGCCCGGCAGACTTGCCCCGTGGTCACACGAAGTTGGGCGGGCATACCGCACGAACAAAGCATGCATCACCGTGGGATCAAGAAGAGGCCCTACGCACCATGGCTGAGGAAGAGGACAGACCCAACACAGAATCTGCCGCAAATGAGCCATCTCTCCAGGTAAAGTCGGCTGGACAAACAGCAAAAGCACAGCATCAAGATGAGACCGCTGCGACTGTTGAGCCTTCAAGGGCCGAGGCCTACACTGTGGTTAATCAAACTGATGCCGAAACGAGCCACCCAAGGGGCAAGTCCTCTAATGGCTTGTCGGATACCGCTGGCAGCATGCCTGGCCCAGGCAATGCCAGTATCTCAAATTCTGGTAGTGGGGCAGTGGACGAGAACAGCACAGCAAGTGGCGCAGAAACATCCTCAGCTCGACCATCACCTACCGACCCAGAAAAGCCAAAGCAGGAAGATTCCTCAAGAGCCAGCAGTGTGTCAATCCAGAGCACCGCAGCAGATACAACCCTTGAAAGCAGCAGCTCTATTGCAGCAAACCTGTCAGCGCAACCAGCTCCAAGTCAGTACCAATCCAAGACGAAGGAGGGAGTGGGCCAGGCCAGCCAAGAGGTTTCTAGGCCAACACTTCTCAGGGGCAAGAAGAGATCAAGAGACGCTGACAACTCTACGTTGCCAATGCAAAGTGTTGAAGCTAGCGAACCCAGGCAGCCAAGACCCATGCTTTCGACGACAGGGAGAACATACCCTTCCAAGACTTGGGCATCTGGCTCTGGCGCTGAGATGGCAAGGGCTTCAGAAAGCCAAAGCACTGCCCAAGCTGCAGAGAGCTATCCAGCTTTGCGAAAGAACGCAGTGCATGAAGAGTTGGACGAGGGCAGGTCGCCCAGGCTTTCATCCGAAGTGGAAACAGCTGTGCAAAGCTGATGGACAGAAATCTTACATCGGCTCATTCGGCCGCATTCCTGATCCAAATCTCGCACTCGCAGGCAGCAGCCCGTGGTCTTGAAGCGCAAGAGCCTTGGCATGATAAAGATCTGTTTCACCACGTCTAGCTAAGCTCGATGGCAGAACAACTGCCGGTTGAAAGCGGTGGTGGCGCGCAGCGCGTGATCTCATGGATGGTCCAGAAGATTGCGTTGAAAAAGTCAAGGATAGCATTGGCAACTATGTGGCTTGTTTGTGCTTCGCCCATCCTGCACGCAGCTGTTTCTCCCAAGGAAAAGGACATGAGGCGTGAAGCTAACAGCATGTGATCAGTTATCAGCCTTCTTGCGCGAAGCTAGGAGGGAGCATGACGGTTCTCATGAGCTTGACGCTTCTGTAGCAAAAACAACAGTCCTGCCAGTAATATGGGTCTATATAGAAGCGAGGGCATAAGTTGCAAGTTTGCTTCCCTGAGGCGGCATTGTCATCAAGCCCCCAGAATGTCAGGCTAGCTGCTGCGTCCGGATGGCTGGCGCGCCCAACTAAGCGTGGTGGCCCGTGAAGGTGCGCGAGCATTTGTTTCAAGCAAGGTCCCTAACGAACAACTGGTTTGATACCTTAACAGCTACATCCAAAAAGCGAGGCTATGAAAGGCAATAGAAGGCTTGGCAGAATGATGCGCTGCATTTACCGTCGTTGACTCATCAAGCAACACCACGTCTGTTGGATTGCGATGGGCCCCCAGCATTGCCACACAACATCATGGAGCTCCGGCAGCGCGTGAGAAGTTTCGGACAATAAGATGTCTAGAGATCCGTGATCGCAGAGACAGAAAGGCATCAGGCCCTCTGGTCGTTACAACAATCACAGGAACAGGTACAAGTAGTAGTAGTAGTAGTAGTAGTAGCAGGAGGAAGAGGGACTTGGAGGAATGGACATGTATAGTTCATAGTGCCCCCTCAATAACTTCCTATGGCACAGGAGCTTCCATTTGTTTCTCCATTCTTTCACTTCCTACTGACGGCCATTGAGCAGTGGAACTATCCGTTTACTCCGTCTCGCGAGCCGCGCCCGGAGGATGATGACACAGGGGCCTCAATGTAGGAGCGGCGTAGGGGTTTAACGATGTGTAAGCGTTGGGGTTTATAGGGGTTCCTGACAACCCTGGGGTTCCTAACAACCCTAAACCCTAAACCTTAAACCCTAAACCTATGTGAGGGTATATTGGGGTTTGGAATGTTTTTGCAATTAATGGAAATGTCCTACTCGGCCAGGCAGCCCACTACATGGATTTTGTGGAAGTATTTCATTTGAACCATAATCTAAACTCCTTAAAGTGGGTTATATAGGGCAGTATTATAGGGGTTATTGAGGGGGATACTAGGAATTCAGATAATGGCTCACCTACGAGCTTCTCTAACTGAGGGTCCCCACTTGGAGGCTGCAGAGCCAGTTTAACTGTTGCTAAGTGGATTCGGAGCCCTACTTATGATCCTCCTAGCTGGCGTTACTCAGATTCTAAGATGTTGTAAGCCCAATAGATATCCTATTGTGATATTAAAGATGTTTCCATTTCCTTTTCCACTATTCCGATGTACTATTCCCTAACATTCCCGTATGCCCTACTAACCCTAAACCCTAAACCCTATGTCTATAATGAAATCCTTCATTCCCTGCTTCCTGCCAGTGAGTACCAACCCTAAACCCTAAACCCTAATCCTTATACTCCCCCTTAAGTAGATAGAATATGGGGTATATGGGGATCTTGTTATAATATACCCAAAGCCATATTCTATCTACTTAAGGGGGACTATACACCCTAATCCCTAAACCCCTGTAGACTCCCCTGTATGAGCTTCCGAGTAGATTGGCTCTCAGGTCCCTGGCCTTCGTCAATGTCCTGCGCTTTGATTGCCCGGGGCTGAGCCAACTCGTAGTTGAAGGGTTTAGGGTTGAGAGTTTAGGGTTTGAGGTTTGGGGTTGAGAGTTGTAGAGTTTGGGGTGTAGGGTGGAAGGAATCCTCTGATAACTCTAGGCCCAACCCAGGCTTCGTAAATACCAAAAGAATCACTTCCCCTATGGCCTTTGCACATGGAGCCAAACCACCCTAAACCCCCCAAAACCACCAAACTCTCAACCCCTAAGCCCCTAGACCCCTAGAGCCCTAAACCCTAAACCCAAGTGGGATTTGATCAATGACTACCCAGCTTGACCCTCCTGCTTCAATCCTCAACCTTACTGGGGGTTAGCAGGGAATAAGAGAATATAGGGGCATAGTCCCCCTTAAGGGGATCTTATTATAGTATACTCATCACGCAACTACGTTCTTTCCCTGTCACACCCCAAAGCTTAAGGGGGGACAAAAATGTAGGGACAATGAAAAAGAAAATGGAAACACATGGAAACAAATATGTCATCATAAGGTTTATAATGGGGTTCTAGTAGGGAATGAGCGAATATACTACATGGGGAGTATGTAGGGATCATAATATTCCCTGATTCCTCACTGAGCACTAGTAAGTCACAGGAGCAGAAAAAAGAAAAACACCTCTAAACCCTGAACCGTTTGAAGGGTTCAAGTTTCTAGTGCTCACAGAGGGTGCACCTGTTTGACGCCGAGTTCTCAGCCCTAAGCGCTTTGGTGTGACAACGCTGACTGCCGCCGAGTCCTAGTGAGTCTGGGAACTAGTTAGATCCGTACGTATACCTCACACTAAATCCCTAAACCTTAAATCCCTAAACCCTAAATCCCTCAACCCTAAACCCTAAGCCCTAAGCCCTGAGCCCTAAACCCCTAAACCCCTAAACCCCAAATCCCCAAAATCCCTAAACCCTAAAAAAGGCACATAATCCTAAGCCCAGACAAGAAAACAAACGCAGAACTCAGAGGTGATACCTTGCCTCCCCCACCTTCAACTGCTTAGGGTTTAGGGTTTAGGGGTTTAGGGGTTTAGGGGTTTAGGGTTTAGGGGTTTAGGGTTTGGGGGTTTAGGGGTTTAGGGTTTAGGGTTTAGAGGAAATTCATCTCTTCCCACATCAATGGCAGGGTTCAGGGTTATATTGGGGTTCTACCGGGATAATGGAAAATGAAATGGACATTACTATTTAGGGGTTAGGGTTTGGGGTTTAGAACCCGCAAAAAATCCCAATACAATTTCCCACGAGTTTTTTTTTTGGAGGGGGGGGGTCATTGTCATTAGGAAGGGGCTTGTTCGCGAATGGCGGGGCCTGAATGCCCAATCCTTGGTTGGGTTTCGGGGGCTTGTCCTTAGTTTAGGTTCGTATGACGAAATTTCGAAAGCCATTGCGTGGTTTCATATCTGACTCCTATTTGTAGCCTCAGAGCAACAGAGTTTCAGAAGCTTTCTGGTGTGTTGAATTTTGGTCTTCTTAATTTTGTTCTTGAGTCCTCACGTTTTGATTGAATTCGGGAACTCATTTAGTGTAGTTCGTGAGCGAAGATGAAACGAAGGAAGGGCTGGGTTGAGTGTTCAGGGATGGGAGACAGATTTCCTCAGGCTGTGGATGGCACCATCCGGACAGCAAGTTATTACTATTATTGCTGTTCGTATTAGTATTGGTCTTGTTATATGTGTTACTTCTAATACTATTGCTATTAGTAGTAGTTTCGCTGAGGGAGGCTTCGCGGTTGGCGGATATAGGGAGCGGCCCAGGTCATCCTGCTCATTCACTGGCTCATTCGCAACGCTTACTCATGCTTTCATCCTAGCATGCTGGCGTCCGGGCTTACCCCTGCCACGGCAGGCGCAATTGTGAGAAAAGAAATCTTGATGGCATTGCGATACAGCAGTTGAAGCCCAAAGAATTGCAATTTCCCGAGGCTAACGCAATCTTGCGTCCCATGTGAGAAACATGACCCGTGCATCATATTATGCCCACATAAAACCTTTAAACCCCAAGGGTCGGTGAACCACATTGATGGGGCTTCTGGATTTCTCTGCTTGCAGTGCCACGTGTATGTGGATACCCTAGGCCCCACATGGCAGTTTCAGAGGGACCCTTAAAATCCAAGTAGGATCCGCATGTATCTCAGGGTCACTCCCTTGTTAAGAGCCTCCCCACCCTCCCTCCTTTCAGCCTGACCTCAAACCCTAAACCCTAAACCCCAAACCTAAACCCAAGGAATGGCACCGAAAGAGGCGAGGCGGTCCGAAGCTCTTCCCTCTTGAGTTGGGCGCCTACTTGGCTGGTGGTTTCTGGATTCATGCTTGGTTTAGGGTTCAGGGCTTAGGGTTTAGGGTTTAGGGTTTCATGCTTACTTGCAAAAGCAGGAATGGATCCTACCTACAGTAGTTCCTTTGTGCTGCATTCCCAACGAAGGCATGAGTAATTTTTCAAGCACTTGGTCCACAAGTTCGTTTGAGCATCTTTACTTGTAGCAGGTAGCCTAGATCTCCTTATCTTTTTCGATTGTGAGAGCCCTCCGGCTATGGATCGGACAGGGACTTTGCAAGGAGAACAGGCTGCTTTAGGGATCCATCCCATCGTTCTGACAATAATTCCTCCATTGGGTTTAGGGTTTCCACCACCCTAATCGTATCTAATCATGCCCACCCCAATACAGCACGATGATCCAATCGGGGATGGAATATTCTTTGCTAGGAGGGGGAAGTTTCACGGGACTACAAACCTACGATGAAAAAGAAGATGGGGCTGAGAGCAAAAGGCCGTTCAACAACAATAGCTTCTTCGACAACACAGGCCTGCTCTCTTATCGACGCCTGTTGAGGGGATGCACGTACTGAAATGATTGTTTAATGGCTTCGCCGCTGCCCATTTTGCCCTTGTTGTTGAGGGGTTTCTGGCAAGGTATTGTCCAGTATGGAAGGGAAAACAGGCCGGCCTTTGAATCACAGATTCAGATTGACCATTTTATGGCTCCTCCGTATGCCCCAAGAAAAATCTGAGTCCTCATTCCGTCCTAAACCCTACACCCCAAACCCTAAACCCTAAACCCTTACCATAAAGCCACAGATGGCCTAGATTTCTGAGGTCCCCCATATCGTCATCAGGTGGACCCTCAGTAAAGCACTATTGTCCATGCATCTCCGTGCAACTCAGGGAGGCTGGGATATAGGATTTTGGTTTAAGGGTTAGGGTTGAGGGACATAATGCGAACTCAAACCCTAGACCATAGAACCATAAGAATTTTTGGCTTTCAGAGTTGCAGGCTTTGCTTTCGCAGGCTTCCCCTCCGGACTAGCGCACAAGGCAAACCCCCAGAAGAAAAAATGATGGCAATGATTGCAGGAGTTGTTCAGCACCAGCTATGGTAGATACACCCAAGTGCCAAGTTTAAGAATCAAATATACTATGATATACTATGAGTATACTACAATATACTACACTATAACATACAGGTAGTAGATGCCCGGACTGCAATCGTAGATATGGATAGGGATGACGTGGTCTAGACGCACGCCTAATGCTGCAAGGCGAAATGACAGCACTGACACACAGTGCGGCTATGGAGCTTGAATCTCAGTACTTTTACCAGGCATGGGATTCTCGGGCCGCCCAGAGGACTGGTTCAGGGTGGGTGCAGAATAGCTTACGGCCACGTTTTTTGGGCTCACGTTTTAAGATGCACGACGATGGAAGTGGCGTTGGTCTGCATGAATGGCTCGCCTAAACTAAACTCACATCGCAAACCCTGAGCCCCATATCTCCCGAATGTCTCAATGTTCAATCCCCCAGAATTAGGCGCACTGATGGTCAGGCAGGCTTAACGGCTTCCCGAAACCAGGTGACGGCTGTCGGTGCAGGGCGCTGAACGTGGTAGACTCCCTGGCAGACAGTTAACTCGTCAAAGTTCGCCTCGCTCACAGGCAACACCATCGCCGCTACCTTCGCCTTTGGAAGAGGCTCCGTGACGCTATACCGCGTCAGCTTACACGCCATATCAATGCCAAGGGCATCTGATTACCTTCAGTCTGTGGAAACAGGGTGTTCGCTGTGGACGGTCATAGAGACTGAGCACCACCTTCAAAACTTGGAAACTCGGCGTGTTGGTAGTAGAGCCAGGCGCAGCAATTGACTTCTAGCTTCTGCGGAGGGGGTTGGACGGCACGAATCTTAACGTGGACAGGTGCTCACAGACCCGTGCATATGACATGTTTACACAGTCGATTTATTTTCAACACGGGGGGCTGCGTGCTGTAAATGATCGACTGTTTTTCTTCTTCAATTTTTCAGCCATGCCCCATGCTGGAAGTGCCACAGACCTCTGGATCACTTCGTTGGAGTTCTCTGTGTGTTGGTATGCCTTGCAAGTGTCAAACTTCATGATGTGCGAAGGCTGAAACCTGAAACCTGGATTTCTCAAAACTCGCACCCACACCAATATGTTTCAGAACGCAGCAGGCTTGGGCAGGCTTTGTGTGGGGCCTTTTTTTAAACATCTGTCGGAGTTCGGCACAGCTTAAATGTCATAGCCAGGATCCCAACGCCCCTTCAGCAGCTCCCACGCGGCGAGTGCTTCGTACTGCCGCGCACTTTAGAGTAGCAAGTGTGCAGGATTTAGGATCAAGGTGTGGAGTCTCAGGTTTATAGGGCACTTGGCTGCGACATTTTTGATGTGCCAAGTCATGGAGGGAGACGGGCTTGTTTGTTCCCCCAATTAGGCACGCCTTTCTTTGTTCCGTCAAGCACTTCAGACTGCTTTCGATGCCAAGTGGGAATCTTTCATTGCCTCAGGCTTCGAGGATGGGCTCAAACCCTTGCTCATCAGTTCCCTAGCCTCTGCGGGGCCAGTCGAAATTCCATGTTGTTCTCGTCTGCAAACTGCGCTGTGCCTTGAGCAGAACCATAATCCAACAAACAGGGAGTCCAGAGTTCTCCACTAGTGGCAGCAAGGCCTTCCCCTGCAGCCCAGTGGTATGCCCTTCGCCAGCGGAGATCAGGCGTGAGGACGTCGCAGGGTGATGATGTTCATGTTGATTATTGCTTGTGATCATTTTGGCGTTGTGGTGTTGGTGGTGGTGGTGGTGGTGGTGGTGGTGGTGGTGGTGGTGGCGGCGGCGGCCCCGGCGGTGGCGGCCGATGCTGCTGCTGGCTGTACGCCTCACCTGGTGTACTTACTAGTGACTTCGTGAAGCTGTTGAAGGATCTCGTTCGCAAGAACTTCCAGCAGGCAGGGCAAGAGCTGACAAAGCCACAAGCCAGGCTAGGAGTTTATTCTTGTTTATTCGAGATTCGGCAAAGACTAGCCCCGGCAAAACTTCGTGAGACTGCGACGACTAAGAGTACCGATCGATGGCTCATGCACGGTTACGCCAGAAGCAAGAAGGTGATTTCATGCCGTAGGAGGTCGGCTACATTCGGCTACGCTTGCGTTGACATTGGGTCAGTGAGCGACCCTACAGATGAACCTATATCCTCTGCCGAAAATTCCTGACCCGCTTGCCTGCTGCTGCCTCTTGAGCCACAAGTAGAAATTCATGCTTCAATTGGATCCACGGATGCAGGTACACAACGAGTATGACTTTATGCAGGTGCTTGGGGAAGGCTCCTTTGGCAAGGTTCACAAGGCGGGTGAACAGAAGCAAGCCATAGGTTTCTGTCGCAGAACGCTGAGCGAAGGTCCGCCACAAACGCACAGGCATTTTTCGTGCTTTGGGCTCAGCGGAGGCTTTATTTTGGCAGGTTTGGCATTTGCCTGACCTCGTTGATGATTCCAGGCCGTGAAGGAGATACCCCACGCCGGCACAGCTGACGAAGACTTCCAATTGGAACTCAAGGCTCTCGAGTCCAGCTTAAATGCAATCCAAGCAGTTTGGGCTTGGGAATATGTTATGTAGGGAAATGAAGAAGACAACGGACACTACGACGTAATATTCGGGTATATAGTTGAGGTTAACGTAGGGTATGAGGGAACATAATCCCTATAATGTAGTATTCCTCTATTCTCTACCCTAAGCCCTAAACCCTAATCCCCCACATATATTCCCATATTCCTGATTATGTAGGGGTTGCTGTTTCCGATCGGCAATTCCAACCAACGTTCTTGGATGGGACAGCCTTTTGCTTTACAAGTGAGTAATTTTTTGGGGGGATACTAGAACCCTCCACTATAGAGTAAGATTATATCCTCCTTTTGGGTATCGTGTTTTATTTGATGTTAATCTTACTGGGTTCAATCACCCAAAAACCGGTACTTAAGTGTGGCTTGAGGCCTTGCAGGCGCTGGATCATCCACATATCGTGGAGGCACGGCGGTCGCTGCAGTTCTCCTCCCCTAATATCAAGACCGCTCACCCACTGATATGAACTATTCAAAAATTATTCCCATTATAAAATAGTAGACCACAATGAGAACATTAGATATTAGGGGGGTGGTCTGGCGTTCTTCGGATCCGACAAATGACATCATTCTTTTTGCGTTCTTGCGACCTTAATGAAAGGATATACCCTGCATGATGCTAAGCCCTAAGTCCCAAATGATATTAGGATCCTTAAATTCGATTTAGGGTATATCTCCTGATTACGGGCTATTGGGCTCCCAGTGTATGGTGCCAGCCAGCCTCCCTATACCCTAAACTCTCAACCCAAAACCCAAAACCCCAAACCCTAACCCTAAGCCTTAAACCCCAAACCCAAAACCGTAAACCAAGCCCTAAACCCAACTTTAAACCCTAAACTCTGAACCCTAAAACCTTATTGTAGACCTTGCTTGTCGGGCCCCAGTGTGCTTAGATTGCCTGACCAGCGGGGCATTTGTTGAGCCTCTGTTCCCTGACTTGCTGGGGGTTGGTAGGGAATAAGGGATATAGGGGTAATATAGGGATAGTTGGAAAAGAAAATGGTAACTATTACACTATAACAGGGTATATAGTGGTGTTAGTGTAGGAAAGGGAATATGATCCCTTCCTATGTATTTCGTTATTCCCTACCCTAAGTTCTCTCCTAATCCCCTATACATAGTCTCCCTCAACCCTAAACGCTAAACCCTAAACTAGAACATCTTCCCTTATTCACCACTAACCCACAGTAAGTAAACCTGCAGCTCCCAGGTTACCTTGGCCGCATTCCTGAATTGGATTAGGGAATATGTTACAAAGGGATAAGGGAAGAACATGGAAACTACTACATTATCATAGGGTATATATTGGCGTTATAGCAAGGAACTATGGAATATAGGGGTAATATAAGAAAAATGCAAAATACCCCATTATAATCGCGTCTTTATTGGGGTTATGGTAGGGAATAGGCACAAGCCGGTGTAGCCGCGGTATTTGCCTAGGTGTGAGGGTGTGACAGGTGTCCGCGGCATTATTGGCGTAGTGGAACAGCACCGAGCTACAGAGTGATCTCAAGCTAGTATGCCTATTTCCTGCCATAACCCCAGTGTATACCCTGCTATAAGAGCATATGTTATAAAGGGATTTTATTATCATTTTTCCGTCTTTCGTACCATAACCTCAATATATACCCTATGATGATGCTGTAGTTTCCATTTTCTATCCCATTACCCCTACATTACTCATATATGTATGCCCGTACTTTTCCCTTGCGTCCTACATAATCCCACTCCGTCCTTAGGTCACTTGCAGCAAATTCACCTGAGCTACCGGCAGAAGACAACGCAAAGCCTCACACAAAACTTGCCAGTATTCGTGGAGGTGATAGAATACTTCGATGACGTGACCAACTTCTTCCTTGTCATGGAGCTTTGTACAGGTCCTGGTTTAGGGTTCAGATGTGATTGTGTGAGTCCAGTTTCAAAAATCATCATGATTGTCCGCTACTACTCGTTAAATGAACTGGCCCAAGGTCGTAGCTGTACCTGGATTTCGCAGCACCAGAAACCCCAAATACGAAAGATTTAACATTCTCGCCCGGTATGTCACGGAACCAAAGCTGAGAAAGGTCACTGCCGACAAGATCAGAGTCATGCGACCAATTTCCCGGGGCAAATAGTGGCTCGCTCTGTGATGATGTGGCTTGCAATGGGATTCCTTGTTTTTGCGCAACACAATAACTCAGCAAATCCTGGTCGGAAAGCGAGGTTTTCCTGTGCGCGCGGAAGCATTTCTGTGTGGAAGGGCTTGCGGAAGTTCAAGTTTTCAGAAACCCGGGCTCTCGACATGCAAGTCGAAGCAGCTATGGGTCATCCCAACCATAAGTCCTATAGAGTTAAATCGTGTGGCTTCATCAAAACATTGAAGCCCTGAACAAAGCCATTACAATGCTTTCCGGAGCAAGTCCTCTTGGGATCATTCATGCAAGTTCTCCGAAAAGCATCTCCGGGTGCAGGACTTTTGCGGAAGCTCCACGGAATCCATCCATACCCATACATCTGCTTACGAAATTCTTTCTTCACCTCTAGGGAAAACCCAATGAGTTGCTGTTAGTGTGGCCGCATGTAGCTGCCAAATCGCAACTTCACTCCTACGGAAATGACTCGCTGTCATTGTTGTCGCGTTTAGCAACCAAATCCCAACTTGATCCCTATGAGCAATCTTTGCGTAAACGTTACAGAGTTTCTGAAAACATGTCATCCTTCAGCTGGAACCCTTTGTATGTGTACTCCCCAAACCCTAAACCCTAAACCCTATGTGTATTTCCCATATCATGGTAATCTGTACTGATCCTGTAAGTTGCTTCTCTAAGAGAAAGGAGTCAACCCAAAGGAGCCCACGCAGCGGTTTAGGGTTTAGGGTTTAGGGATTATCCCCCTATAGTGGAGAATCAAATGGAAAAGAAAATGGAAAATGAAATGGAAAACAAGGAACTTAAATTAAGTTACCATAATGGGTGTATATAGTAAATAATATGGGTCACCCAATATAGTAACTTAAATTAAGTTCTTGAACAGCAACCCAGTTTACCGTAGTCTTCAAAGCCTTTTCGCGGAAGCAACTCCCGAAATCCAGCCGAAAAACCTTCGCGGAAGCAGCCGCGGAAGGCGGAAGCAAGAATGACTACCAGCGCTACTCGCGGAAGGTATGCGGAAGGCCTTCGCGGAAGGTGTAGTTTCTGTAATAGAATTTCAATAGAAGAAAGACCACAGCCTTGGGGCCCCTACGATGCGAAGCGCCGCTGTGCTTTTCATTTGACATTCGCAGTTTGTTCGTTGCCAGAGTCCCGATGTGGAGGAGGATGCCGAAACGGATTCTAGTGATAATGCAGCACGATTTGCACTACTGCTTTGTGGCATACAGCTCGGCAAATCACCAGTCCGGTTGGGAAGTGCAGTGTTCAGGGTTCGGGCCTGGGCCAGTCATACACATGCTACTTCGCAATAAGGTCCACGTAAGGCTCGATTGAGGGAACAACTGTTGATTGACTGACTCAATCCCTAAACCCTAAACCCTAATCCCTAAACCCTAAGCCCGAAACCCTAATCCCTAAACCCTAATCCCTAAACCCTAATCCCTAAACCCTTGCCATCTTCCTGGCTATCAATGCCCTCGTCCTCC
>CAJNIZ010010079.1:0-12588 GCA_905231905.1 Symbiodinium pilosum
ATGATCCTTCAAGTGCATGGCTGCATGCGAGGTGCTGCCATGGCCTGAATGTAGAAGGCCATCTAACACAATCACCCACCCGACGCCGTCCAGGCGGCAAACCACCCAAACCTATACCTTTTAGGGTTTAGGACCTAAACTCAGTTAGGTCCATCTTGGTCAACAACAACACCTTGCCATTTGTGTACGCTGAAGGTTCCGAGAGCTTGAAATGTTTGGAGGGGCTGATGGGTAAAGCTGAAAGGTTCTGGGGCTCTCGGGCAAGCTGGTCCTGAAATTCACTCGCAGAGGGGGCCCTGGACCCTTCCCCAGAATCGACCCTGAAAAAAACCACCCGCGGCGCCCACCACCAGGTTTAGGGTATTGACTTTACAAGGGACCAGTACTGGTCCCGAGAAGAACTCCTCCAGGTACCTGGCCTCTCCTGGGTGCTACAGTACCCCTGGCTGTGGGAAGGCAGGCGAGCGTGCCGGATCGACCTGCCATCGATGTCGGGGCATAAGCGCCGCCCACCATCGAAGGTGGGCGGCCTATGCCACGAGTTTAGGGTTCAGGGTTTAAGGTTTAGGGGCTGGGGACTTAGGAAGTAGTGGAAAAAACTGGAAACTACCATATATTATTTAGGATTTAGGATTTCGGATTTAGGGTTCAGGATTTAGGGTATAGGGTTTAGGGTTTGGGATTTAGGGTTTAGGGTTTAGGGGACTTGGGAAGTAGGTTACTAGTGTGGATAGCTAAGGTAACTACATGGATTATAGGGGTTATAATAACCTACTTACTAAGTCCCCATAACCCTAAACCCTAAACCTTACCTACTATAACCTACTTACTAAGTCCCCATGACCCTGCAAGTGGAGGTGCGAGCCAAGGTTGTATTTGGGTTCAAGGAGTTTAGGGGCTTAGGGGTTTAGGGGATTAGAGGGGGTTTAGGGAGGTAGGGGGGGCTTAGGGCGTTTAGGGAGATTGGGGGGTTTAGGAGTTGGGATTTGAGCTTCTGTGAGAACATTCCCAAAGTTGCAGGGCTGGCGTTTGAGTGATGATGATGATGATGATAATGATGATGATGATGATGATAATGACGATGATGATGATGATGATGACGACGATGATAACTTTTAGGTCAATCCCCCACCCAGTAATGGGTAACACAAAGGACTATTGTAGGTATACTAAGCCCTTAATATGGAGTTAGCCATTAAAATAGGGGGGATTGACCTGAGATAACCCGCAAAAGACCTAGGCACCAAACGAAAGGTACGTATCCTAAACGAAACCACCACCCACAACTCTGGTGAAGGCTGTGGCGTGAGATTACGGCATAGGCTGCAGGGAGCGTAGTCTCTCAACATGGATAAAGACAATCTACTTCTGCCTTTACTTGGAACCTAGTTGTAAACATATGGGGGGGGGCTTGGGGGGCTTCGGGACGTATTATGTGGCTATGGCTATAAACAGAATTACATGCAGGTGCCAACTACCAGACGATTAGCCACTAGACGTAATACTCCGAAATACTCCCGAAACCCGCATGGTACTAGCCAGCCCCCAGCCCAACCTCTGAAATACAGAAACACTAAGAGTAGTACACTTTTGGTCCCACCAAGCCTCCCATGTCCAGGCCCCCACAGGAGTTACTCAACGTCGGGGACCCTTAGGGACCCTTAGTTGGATTATGGGGGTGGGGGGTTGCTAATCAAGGATTGGATGTAGATTTCTCGGCATAATATCCGCATTAAACCCTAAAAAACCTGCACCGTAAACCCTAGCCCTAACCGTTCGACCTCCCCCCGCCCCAGCATCCGCTCATGAACCCTGTCTTGGTAACCCCTTTCAGGAAACCTTCTACACAACTGCGACCCCGAAACCCGCAATCAACCACCAGTTTCCACTTTATTGGCAATTTGAGCCATAGTCTAAACTCCTTAAAGGGGGGATACTATAGGGGAGTATTATAGGGAACATAAAGGGGGATACTGGGATTTTAGACTATAGCTCGTTTGGTGCTTCATTTGATTATCCATTCCTGTGTCTTTACGTAGTAAAATCCCACGGCACCCAAGGCTTCTGCAACCTTGAAGCTCTGGTATCCACAGATCAAGTAGGATCATTTTAAGGCGGTTGGAGTAGTCGAAATCCCCGGATTATAGATAAATGCAAGGCCTATAAACCCCTATGTAAGCCCAGCCTCCTTCCTATTTCCATGTCCTTTTCCGCACCAGACTCCCAAACCTTAAACCCCAAAGGAATTGCTGCGGGCCAACGGCCTCCTTCACAGGGCACTGCGCATCAGCTTGCGAACGCTTCACGACAATTTCTGTGACGCTCTGGTCCGCCTGCAACGTGGTCAAGGGTTTAGCGTTTAGTGCTTAGGCCGGCTGTTCAGGAATCCTTTTTGTTACCATATTATGGGTATATGAATATTGCAGATAACCGGCTTTCTTGGCTATAGTAACTTAATTCAAGTTCCATAACAGCAACCCAGTTTAGGGAATTTGAGTTTGAGGCTTTAGTTCTACGGCGTACTTGGAGGTTGGGCTCAGGGCGAGTATGTGGAGGGTAGATGGGCATATTTGAAAATGGGAGGGCATTTCAGCAGAGCCCCAATGCAGCTTGTAAGGACTTGGAGGGATTGGGCGGCGAGTTTTGGGGACCTGCGCGGACAATCTCCGTGTTTGACGGGCACCTCGCCTTGATGCCCGGTACATGACAAGGTTTTTCATGGGTTGTGGCGAGGATTTGTAGGTTTGACTCGCCTTAAACCCTAAACCCCTAAACCCTAAACCCCTAAGCCCCTGGCCCTAGGACGCTCAAAGCCTTGAGCTTGAGGAGCATCAGGACCCTTAGAACCCTTACTCGACAAATGCTGAACCTGCAACTTTCCATAATACTACGGTTTAGGGTTTAGGGCTAAGGGTTACTATTCAGGGTTTAGGGTTTAGGGTGGATACAAAAAAGCCTGCATGACCCCAAGTACCCTGTACCTTGGGAAGTATGATACTATAGTATACTAAGGTGTTGCTGGTTTTTTCATGTCAGCAGTAGCTCGCATCCCGATAGCAACCCTTCATGAGTAGTAACCCTATAAAACCCTAGGAATTAGTAGCTCCCTAACTCTACAGAACCCTAGGAATTGTGTTCAACAAAAAAATCTGCACCATCCCTAAAGTTCCGACGTAGCTACCCCTCATGATTCCTAGAAAATGCCATGCACGCTGAACCTTGACCTCTCAGCCTCAAACCCTGAACACAGCTTGGAGGTTCATGGGACTTAGTAACTGCTTCTACAACCCTACTTATATTTGGGGCGACCGAGTATACGTAGGGCTGTAAGCCCACCTACAGGCAGTTACTAAATCCCATTGGCCTCCAAGTGAGCCCCAAACTCTTAACCCTAAACCCTATCTCCCAAACCACTGACTCCAAAGTTATTCCGGAAATGCCTCGATCCGCAGGAAGCCTTCTGAAGCTTCGGCCTCCACGACGGCGCCGCTTGCTAGTCTGGGCCAGTTTTTTGGTACGGTTTTGGGATTAGGGATTTCGAGCTCGTAGATTCAGGAAGTCAACATAGGAATTTGTGGACTGATGGTCGGCTTGGGGCGTTTGTGGGGCGCTTACCAAAAGTTGTTCGGCATGGGGAGAGACATTGTGTACGGGAGTTGGATCTGCTCTTCTGCGAAGATGAAAACGGTCCCCTTCTGAGCAAACAAAAAGAAAACGACACTGCCTTTTTTGCATGCTGGGTCTTCAATATACATTCGTGGAGCCCGCAGCCTAATGGCATTTTGCAGTTCAGGCTTGAGTTTGGCTTTGGGATCTAGGCTGTAAGGCTTTCGGCCTATCGCCAGTTGTATGCCTGCATCCTTTTGTTTACATGAACTGATCACAGGCTGCCCAAACCCATCCAATTTGCATCCAAAGCCTGTGGCCCTGTTAGTACCCCTTTGCCTAAAGCAGCTCCAGCTAAATATTAGGATTGTTGGTGACAGAAATTAAAGAAGTATTTTCAGGAACCTTGTAGCTTCGAAATCCAACAAGCGCGTTTCTTTAAGCTCCGGCCTGATGCTATCAAAACCCTAGGGGTTTAGGGTCTAAAGCTTATGGGTTTAGGTTTTAGGCCCTTCCTTTCGGGGGTCAAGGGTTTTGAAAGTAACCCATATAGCAACCCCAGTTATCCCACTATTATTATTAACCTACTTATTAAGTCCCTCTGACCCTCCAAGTTGCCAGTGCCCCAAAAGTGGTTCATCCGCAAATCATGCAACAGAAGCACTCATGGATCCTCGAGCAAGTAGGGCTTTTTCGGTGGCTGAACCAAGTAACGCTATATTCTCCTCATAAACACCTATACCCTCAAAGAATATAATCTTACAATATGGCGTACCATCGTATCCACACATAAAATCTACGCAAGCCCTCAAACCGTGCATCGAAATAGAGTATCACCACAGTGTCGAGATATAAACTCACAATAGGGGGTACCCATGGGCACCCTGTAACGGGATCATTCGGGTCCTGAGATTTAACAGAAGGTGATGTCAGCAACCTATGTTATAGTATCACTATTACTATAAACCATGCTCTTACGGCTATTCTTCCTACGACGGTTACGGTTACTAGAACCCTCACCGGCAGCTCTTGCATGTCAAGGCGAGGGGCCTGAAACTCACTTCGTGCATGGCGGCGGCAGGCACAAGGCACCTGGGACAAAGAACCGGGTTTAGGGTTTAGCCCAACAGCAATGCAAATAGTCAGTATACGGTTAGGGTTGAGGGTATACGCACTACTACACTGGTTCTTAAATATCCTGCATGACCCTAAATACCTGATGCCCTGGGAATTTTGGTATGATAGTATACCAAGGTCATGCAGGAATTTTGGTACCAACCTAGTATTCGTTCTAGCATGAGTAAATGTATTAGTATTCGTGTCAGTATGAATACAACTCTTATTATCGGTAGTTGGTATGAGTATTGGTGTCAATATTAGCAGTAGTGCTAGCATTTGTGAGACAAATGTACTTAATGTTAATACTTTTCTTGTATGATTGATAACAGTACCAGTGGTATTACCATCAGGCAGAGTACGAGCAGTAGAATTGGCATGAGTATCGGTATTGTAACTGGCTTCCAAGCAGCCACAACAGAAGCAGCAATCGATGATAACAAAGCTAAACTATCAGCATCAATCAGCGGCAGCGTAGCACTAAACATGTTAGCAACAATCAGAAATGTCGTGAACCTACATAATGGCAGCACTGGGAAGAGCAGACGGACAGCTGACAAACAAACCATAAACGCGAATGACAGTATTGGGTAATTCCATATCCTAGCTGCTTAAGGGGAAATATATACCCTAAACCCTCAATGGCTTAGCCTGATTGGATGTTCTTGGACCTCAAGGCCATGCATCCCGTTACCCACGTTTGACTCCCTATCTAGAGAGCCACGGGGACTAAGTAAGTAGATTTGTAAGCAGACTAATCCGAATTGAGGAACGTAGACGTAAACTTGAACCTACTTACAAAGTCCCCGTCAAGTATAGCCCCCTAAGTTCAACACTCAACCCTAAACCCTTCCTACGTCAGTAATCTCACCCGCAACCCTCCAGGAAAGTCTCCTTGCCTTTGACTTCAAGGCACGCCTAGGAGGAGAGTTTACCTTAAACCCAAACAACCCTAAACCCCGACCAAGCTGCAAGCCCCAAATCCCAAATCCGACTGAGAGGCCGTAATTCCGCCTTGGGCGGCTCCACTGCAGCACGCCAGGAGACATAGTCGCACAGCATCTGAGCATAAGACTGCTGACGGGATTAGGGTTTAGGGCCTGGTCTAGGGGAAAAGGCGTAGCCGCAAGCGGCTGGCAGGTTTATACAGGTCATGAGGTCTTAGGGTTGCTTTAGACATCCCAAGCAGGGTGCATGTTGGTACCTGCAACACCTGGTAAGATGAAGAAGCTCTTAGTAGCCACCACTAGGATCCCTTTGACACCCTGTGCATTTTGGGGTTGAAGGCTTAGGGTTTCTGAGCTCCTCTATCTATGTATAAACCTGCTTCAAGGCAAGGCCCGGATGTTCTAGGTAGGTACATTATGAGTCTCACGTGTGGTCTGTGACTTAGAGTAATGACTTTAACAGACTGTGGGATAGCACCGGGTTATAACTTGCGGTTTCCCCTATGTAGCCCTAAACCCTGCAAACCACTCTTTGATCCCAGGTGGTTCCGCTTCATTTGCATGTTCTTTCCTTTGGTTCTCGATGTATTGCCCTAAACCCTAGAAAATTACCTCGTATCTTTCTATCTATATATATATATATCTATATATATATACATTCCCCCCTATTCCCCTATTCAGCTGGAATATACCATGTTGGAGCTCAAAATGGCTTAGGGTGTAAGATTCAAGATTAACGATTTCCGTACTGTTGCGGAGGGGAGAGGGGGGGAGTGGATCCTAATAATAAATCCGCGTTAGGGTTTCGAGCTTATACCCCTGTAATCATCCCTATATTGACTCCTGCAAACCCTAAACCCTATAATAGTCCCTATATCCACTCCAGAAAGTTCCTGGATAAAGTTTGACTGAAACCTTACATCTTGGGATCCAGCACCCTATTGACGTTCAGGGCGCCAATTTTAAAGTTAAGGGCTTAGGGTTTAGGGTTTGGGGCGACCTTGAAGTCTAGAAGTACCACTGCTGGAATCAATGGATCCTCTCTTCGTCCCCACAAATTAGATAATGGGATCGGCCCTTGATTTCGAGTATCTGAAGTACTTCAATCCCCTCGCACTTTCCAAATCAGTCGAGCCAGCGCAAAAGCATAGTTGATGGATTAGTTAGGCGAAAAACTTGCCCCTCAAATTACGAACATATATCTAAGTAAACTAAATTGATTAGTAAAACTGGACCCTTGTTTTCCGCAATGCTTTATGCCCATTTCACATATCCATAGCCCTTCAGAACAAAAGGCTAGTTCTGCTAGTTCGGCACTGCGTCAAATCAGGATATTCCCTCTGAATGACTTGATGACATTGCGCAAACTAAAGTAAGGCATCTAAACTAAAAAATAATCCTAAGTTCTCTTATCTAGGCTATGGAAATCCCATGGTCTAATCCAAAGAGTTGTTCTTAATTTGGGAAAGGTCAGCCCAAGGAATTTCCTGCAAATGAGTTTATGACATCACTCTACTTGATGCAAGCAATCCACATCGTAGAATTGGCCCTTAGGTCCTCTTATTTGGGATATGGAAATCCTATGGTCTATTGCAAACAGTCATAACTAAGTAGAAATAGGCCGGCTGTATGGTAAAGATTGCTCAAAAGCTTTTTCTTGATTTGGGATGGAAAACCCTAGACTACGGGATGTTTTCCATCATGTGCATTCTGTATAGGGTTTAGGGTTTACGGTCTCGGGCCCTGGCCTAGTCCAAAAAGTCACGATTGCATCGGGAGGGCCAGCTCTATCGTTTTGTAGCAAGGTCGCAGCATTTTGGGGCTCTAGCACTCGAAAATGGTAGATAGCGCGGAGGGATCTCTATATGTATATATATATATATCTGGATCAAACTCCCACTAAACCCTTTAAAATATATCCCCAGATGCGTGAATACGTACCTATATTTATCCTGTATGAAGCTCGTGAACCAAAAATTTCGCCCCAATGCCCCGCCCCCAGGCCCCCCCCCCAAAGAAAAAAGTGCCTGGAAAAACTCGGCATCCCTCTCAGCCAGAGCAAGCTCAGGCCGATTGGCGGACAGCCGGGCCAGCTCATCGTGGGGACTCGGCTTGTTGGCTTGTGAGAATTATAAGTGGATCTAGGGCTTAGGGTTTAGGGTTAGGACTTTGGATCTAGGGTTTAGGATTTAGGGTTTGGGGTTTAGGGTTTTGAGTTTACGTTTAGGATTTAGGGTTTAGGCTTAGGATTTGGGGTCTAGGGTTTAGGTTTTCGTGAAAACTCGGCTTGTGAGAGTGTTACTGGGGGGTTAGTAGGGAATAAGGGGATGTATTTTTGAGGAATCCTACAAGGGTTATATACGGTTTATATAGGGATGATATAGTGTGTGTTTCTGGACCCATTGACCTCCTGCACCCCACAACCCCGCTCCCATGGACCCAGAGGAATCAAAAATGTATGATATTTGGGTAATTGAGGATTATAACATGTTGGGGTCTATGTTGGGAGTTCCCCTATTTCTGCAAACTACAGTTTAGGGTTCAGAATTGAGGGCTGCTTCAGTGCATGCAGGGCACATGCGGACGGTGCGACCATGCCCGTGGAAGGTTACTGCAGCATCCAGTGCCATGTGCCGCGCAGATTGGGTACTTGGACCCTCAGGGCCCTAGACCTTCAGTCTTATATATCCTGAATATTCCTATGTAACCCTATATATGCCTTTCAAAGGACCTTTATATTTGAAGTGAATGTTTCTGAGCTGCCTGACTTGCCTCTGTATTCTATAAGGGTTCCTCTAGGCATCTCACAGCGCCATATTTCTGATTATCTTTAGGATTTACGGTTCGTAGGGAATAAGGCAATATACTATATAGGGATTACGTAAGGATTGTAGTCCCTTATTCCCTACTAACCACCAGTAGGTTACAAGAGCTTTCAATTAAACCCCTGCTTGATGGAGACCCCATATGGCAGTTTCTTAAAATGACGCCGACCGTACTATCATCACCATAACGGGCGCCTGACTGTTGGAAACTCCCATATGAGCTGTTGTCTAAACTCCTAGTATCCCCATTAATATCCCCGATGGTAGTCCTCTATATAATCCCTTCTATAACCCCTCTTTAAGGAGTTTAGACTATGGCTCATATAGATGTTGGGTCTGAAGGAGGGGAACTGTGCTGCAGTCACCTCTGCTGAGCCGAAGGACAAGAACTAAGCAACCCCTGCAGGAAACTAGATGTCGCTGTCACTGGTCTCGTTCAAGGGGTTCCCATTTGTATCGCGAGTATGAACACCTCATTTAGTATCCCCCTTAATAACCCTATTATACTCCCCTATATAATCTTTTATATAACCCCCTTCAAGGAGTTTAGTAGAAACCAATTAAATGTCTCGAAATCTCTCCGCCCTTGACTTGATAAGACCTGATTCGAGGATCAGGATCAGGCAGACACCTAGGTAGCCAGAAATATTACTGCCCAGACTTCGTATCATGGCCTACCATTTACCCAGTACCAGACATCTTGCTAAGCCCCCAGATTCTCCAGTGCGCCCAAACTTGGGCTTGAAACCCTTTTCCCCAAACGCGATTCAGGCGGCGGGGTACTTTCAACTCAGGCCACTGAAACTAGGATAGGTCTTAAGGCCCTGTAAAAATCAAATATTTCTGGCTTTAAAAGGATTATGGGTATTGAAGGTAATAGAAACTAAAAAAAGAAACTTCAAACCTTTACCCCTGTACAGGGGAACCTTGCAAAGTACTAGGGGAAGCCATGAGTTCAGGAGGCGATGAACCTGGATACCAAGAAGAGAGCCCTACCCTAAAACCTGAACCCTGAAGCCTACATCCCGAAAGCTGGAGTAGCCAAAGATTTAGGGTTTAGGGCTCAGGGACGCTTAGGGTTTTACGGCCAAGAGCAAGCAGAAGGTCTCCTGCTTCAGCTGCTGCGCGAGCTCAGGATTTTCCTGCTCCAAGCGCTGTAGCAGGACCTGGGAAGTAATAAGGAAGAAGAAGGGCCAGTAAGAGGACTTTGGTGCAATCCCCAACATCAGGACCCTGTTGTAGCCATATGATAATTATAGGACGCGTATTAAAATATAAGGGCTGGGATTACCTAAATCTCCTTGTTAAAGGAAGGAATCGAAGATTTGAGGCCTTCTATACCAGGTATGTTATCTTTGTTCAGTTGCTTGCTTGAAGGCTCGAGGTAAAGGGTTTAGGGTTTGGGGGGTTCAGGCTTTACTGTTGAGGGCTTCGGGTTTAGGATTTTGGGTGGCTTTAGACCGCCATCTTGGAGCCAATGCATTGCTCTCAAACCCCCACGTGCTTCGACTGTTACACCTGAAGACCCAGATCCTGCACCTGAAGATCTAATCGAATTAGGGTTTACGGTTTAGGACTTGGGGTTGAGCACCTGAAATTCTAAGCCCTGACTCCTACCACGTGACCTGTGGTGGCAGACTCAAAAAGTTTGAAGTGGACAGCTGCAGAATGTTCTTGTCCAAAATACAGTTCCCCAACCAGCTCCCCCACCAAGCCCCCCAAAGCCAGACTCTAAACCCTGAACCCATACCCCAAATAGTAGTTTCCGTGTCCTTTTCCATCATCCCTATATAACCCCTATATATCCCAATATACAATAGTAGCTTCCATTTTTCCAAAAGTAAATCTCCTTTTCCAAAAATGCCCCAGGCAAAGGTTCTCGCCTCCCTATCTTTCGCTTCAGACTTCCGATGAATTCGGCGGTACCTGCCATGAGGTGGGGCTCTGGTTTTGGGTTTTGAAGACATGGCGCCTCTTGAGATTTAGAGCATACCACTTCTTGTAGAGGGCTTGGAAAAGTTTTGGGCTTAGAACTCAGGGCTTATGAAGGGGGATTTGGCGGGGTTGGGGTATGGACATGTATGGAGCCCCTTTTCCATTCATACTTCAGGAATGCCAGCCACGAATAGTGGCCACAAAGGATAATGGATAGAGCCCCCCACATTTTGATTCTACGGTTTTTACCACTATTTTTGGGTGGGGGCCTAACCCAAGATATGCAGACATCTTGAACGGATAAGATTCTTTCTAGGACCCCGCTCTGACTGGGCAGTGTACTCTGACTCCTCCGAGGAAGACGGAGAGGGAAACTGTCAGCAACAAAACCAGTACCACAACCCTTAACCCCAAACCCTAAACCCTAAAAACAATTGAAATTTGATGCCTGCTGAATCAGAATCACTAACCCACAAGGCACTTTGAACCTCCAAATGAATAAAAGCTTGAAGCCCCAAAGTCAAAAGAAAACCAAATGTGAGCTGCAGTCTAAACTCCTCAAAAGGGGTATATAAGCGAGTATTGTAGGGGCTACTGAGGGGGATACTAGGAGTAATATGCGTGGGCAGTTCAAGTCAAAGTGCCCCGTCTCCCATGCGCCTTCTGTAGCGGTTTAGGGTTTAGGGTTTAGGCTTTAGGGTGTCGGGTTTAGGGTTTAGAGATCACTCACGTCAGGTGGAAGGAACGGGACAACTGCGTGAAGTAATCCCCTCCCCTTAATTATACAAGCCCCAACCCACTAATGACACTAATGATAAATATTCCCCATTAGGGGGGGGACATTATTATGTGTGTTGTTGCTATGGTGCGGCCTCACCCCCTAAACATAGATGTATACAAAAGGAGGAACATCATTCTTGTTGTTATCATTATTATTGCGGGGTGGGGGCTGTTATTACAAGGGCGATGGGCCAAACCCTGGACACTCAACCCCAAACCGGCAAACCTACACTGCCCTGGGCTCTCAGCCGCAGTAGCGGGTTTCTGGTTCAGGGCTCAAGGCTTCGATTCGGGAATGATGGAATTAAAGATAACGATTGCTGTTAGGGATTTTTCCGGTATTAATATCTACCATTCCCTGCCAAGCGCCAACAAGTAAGCCCCAATCTCTAAACCTTTACCCCCAAACCTAGCCTAAAACCTGTTCTTTCATGCCTCCGTCCCCTACTTACCACTAGGAGGTAAACCCTTAACTGCAAAAATTGAACCCAAAAAAAGATAGTAGCTTCCACTGTCTTTTTCACTCCCCATTATTACTTTCTAACCGCCACTAAGTGCGCATCTTTCAAAAATCATCTTCATAGAATCTCTAACAAGGACCCCCTATCATCCTCTCATAGTCTCTACATGTCTGCAGGGTCCCCAAGAACCTTCAATTTTGGCCCTAAACCCTGAATGGCAGTAACAGGAGCACGTCTTGGACTTGATCTTGTTGACCCGCCGCTTGGTCTGCTGCTCCCGCAGCATCAACGCCTGCCAGGTGGCTTAGGGGTTGAGGGTCTATAGTCCAGTAAAGTAGTTATATAGGGGTTTTATAGGGTTATATAGGGATAATGGAAAAGAAGATGGAATCTACTATATATTATATAGGAGTTATATAGGGGTAAAATAGGGTTATATAGGGATAATGGAAAAGAAAATGGAAACTACTATACTATAATAGGGTATGTATTGGGGTTATGGTCCCCCTAAAGTAGATAGAATATGGTGTATATGGGGATCGTATTATAACATGCCCAAAGCCATATTCTATGAACTTAAGGGGGACTATAGGCTTTTGGGGCTTCGGCTTTGGGGTTACGGCCTTAGGGTTGGGGCCTAGTTTGGAGCGTCTGGAACCCTAAACCCTAAACCCTAAACCCTAATCAAAGGTTTATGGTTGATTTTATGATTGAACTCGAATTGTGACTCTTCTGGCGGCGAGTCGGGCTCAGGTGCTGCTTTCAGAGTTTTGGGTTTAGGGTTTAGGGTTGTGGACCCCCCACCCAGTAATAGTAACTATTATGGATAATAAGGATTATCGCCGAGGCATCCAGCCTCAGGGCGTTCAGATCCCTTTAAAAACACCCCCTCTGACACGCCTCAGCCTGGGCCAACCC